>CAUYTI010091044.1:0-11697 GCA_963575145.1 Galago senegalensis | reverse complement strand
CCTGTGGTCCCAGCTACTTGGGAGGCGGAGGCAGGAGACTTGCTAGAGCCCAGGAGTTGGAGGTTGCTGTGAGCTGTAATGCCACAGCACTCTACCCAGGGGGACAGCTTGAGGCTCTGTCTCAAAAAAAAAAAAAAAGAAAGAAAGAAAGAAATCTCTACAAATACACATTGCTCTCTTTCCATGGCTAACCTGACAATGACCTTTTCCTCACTGATCAGTGACTTGGTACATATAACAGCAATGCCTCAAAGGCTTTCTGTGAAGTTTCTCTCCCAGGCATTCCATTCACGCTGTCTCAGGTGCCAACTATGAATCACAAATACAACCCCAAATCCAGGTTTAGAACAGATTCTTGCTCTGTATCTACAGACATGAGCTCAACAAAAGATGGTTGACATTAGTATAGAATCTATTAAGATTTACATAGACTGGTTGAGTTGTGTCTTGAATGTCAACTCCAAGTTCGTAAGGTAACATTATAGCAGCTCAGGGTCAGCAACACAGTATCAATTAGCTACCTAGCTCACCTGTGGGGGCATAATCACTAGTTAACATTCAAAGTAAACTTGCAACTTCGTAAGTGAAATTGGATCTAGCAACTCAAGTTGAATTCTAAACCCACCCACCACCTAAAGCCTGGCTCAGAATTCGCTCTCGCATCCCAGCATGTGTTCTGTTGATGATTTGATGATTACGCTTGCTCACGGACTCCTGGGATGCGTTGATTGTGTAAAATTAGATCAACCCTTATGGGGGTAACTGGTTTTCTTACCACCAGAGTGACTTGTCATCTCCCTCGGGACTGGGGTGCTCTGGCCTTCTTTGGCATGGACTGTGCTTTCTGCGGTTGGCTGATCCTCGGCGTGATGGTCTGTCACACTCATGGCACCTGTTGTCACCTATTGGAGATGTAAATGAGGAAAAATAGAAAATAAACCCCAATGTTTACAATATCATTTTCTGCTTGGCAACAGGAAGGTTTAGGGCAGCATACATAAATTACATGATGGCATCAACTGAAAGCAGAAACAAGCAAAAACAACAGAAAGGGTAAGGATGGGAATAAAATCAAGTCTCCTCCAGAAGTGAATGTCAAATGTTTAACCTGCTGACTTCCTGGGGTCTTAGTTATTCTGACATCACTGCATTCTCTAGATGTTAGTTCTTTCCCTCCCTTGAACTTGAATTTTTCCCTCTAACATTTGCTTAGCACTTTTTTTTTTGAGACAGAGCCCCAAGCTGTCACCCTGGTTGGAGTGTGGTGGCATCACAGCTCACAGCCACCTCTAACTCCTAGGCTTAAGCGATTCTCTTGCCTCAGCCACAACACCTGGCTATTTTTTGGTTGTAGCTGTCATTGTTGTCTCAGCAGACCTGGGTTGGATTCAAACCTGCCAACTCTGGCGTATGTGGCTGGTGCCTTAGCTGCTTGAGCTACAGGTGCCGAGCCTGCTTAGCACATATTAGGCTATTATCAATCCTTTAATGTCCTTCCTCCCCCAATTAGAGTTTACTGAGAGCCTACTGTGTGCCAGACCCCTTGAAGACATTCTCATTTGCTCCATGCACCATTCTATGAGGAAGATCTTATTATTGGTCCCTGTTGTATGAACAAGGCTTAGATTAGATAGCTCCACCAAATTCACAGCCAGGAAGTGAAAGGGCAGGGCTTGGAAGCGATTCTACTGACTCTGAAGTTCACACCAACGTAGCACTCAACAAATACCCTAGTGAGCAGAAGCCACAGAAGCAAAAATGGACAAATGGGACCACACAAACGTTGGCGCCTCCAAAGACACAGGTAACCAAGGGAAAGACAACCTACAGAATGGGAGAGAATATTGACCAATCATCATCAGATAAGGAAAGACTTATATAACTCTATAACAAAAATCAATTTAAAAAATGGGCAAATCACTGGAATAGACATTTCTTAAAGGTCAAAAGAAGCATCTGGAAAGACGCTCAACATCACTAATCAGAGGAATGCAAAGCCAAACCACAGTGAGATCCTGCCCTCGTGTCCATGAGGACGGCTACTATCAAAAACCCAGAAGACAGCCAGGTGGGGAGAAGTTAGAACCCCTGTGCATTATTGATGGCACCACGGAAAACACTGTATGGCATTTACCCAAAAAGTTAAAAACAAAACAACATTATCATGTTGCAACCCCTCTTCTGGATATATACCCAAAAGAACTGAAAAGCAGGGTCTTAAAGAGCTATTTTCAGGCTGGGAGCCCGTAGCTCAGGGGTTAGTGCACCAGCCTCCCACCCCCACCCCCCCTGCACTGGGGGTGGTGGGTTCAAACCCGGCCAGGACCTGCTAAACAACAACAAAAAAAGAGCTTTTTTCACACCCACAGTATTTCCTAGTCGCACTATTCACAACAGCCAAGAAATAGAACAGACCCAAACGTCCATCAGTGGATAATGAACAGATAAATACAGTGTGTATATACACACACACACACAATGAAATATTCAGCTTTAAAAAAGAACATTCTGGCCCATGCTACAATATGAACGAACCCTGGGGAAATTACGCTAAGTGAAATAGGCCAGTCACAAAGAGACAATACTGTGTGAGTCCACATACATGATGTGGACCCAGAATATTCAGCTTCATAGAGAGAGCAGACAGGTGGGTGCTGGGGCCGGTAGGGAGGATGCAGCAGGAGTTATTTTTGAATAGGTATAGCCTTTCGGTTTTGTAACACAAGTTCTGGAGATCTGTTTAACAATGTGAATATACTTAACACTACTGACCTATACACTAAAAAAAATAGTGAAGGTGGTCAATTTTACATATTTACCCTAATAAATACATTCTAACGGTCCCAAGCCCTGGGAATAAAAGTAATAAACATTTCCTTTTCTCTGGAAGCTTACATCCTGGGGCAGGGTGGCAGAATACGAAGGTTTAGCACTTGAACCAAGACAAAAGGTTTAGAAGACTTTCGGTACTTTGAAAAATATATAAGTTAGACTAATTTAGACTCGAATATAGTCTATTTGGGCTCGGCGCCTGTGGCTCAAGCGGCTAAGGCACCAGCCACATAAACCTAAGGTGGCAGGTTTGAATCCCCAGCACGGCCCGCCAAACAACAATGATGGCTGCAACCAAAAAATGGCCGGGCATTGTGGCGGGTGCCTATGGTCCCAGCTACTTGGGAGGCGGAGGCAAGAAACTCGCTTGAGCCCAGGAGTTGGAGGGTTGCTGTGAGCTGTGATGCCATGGCACTCTACCCAGGGGGATAGCTTGAGGTTCTGTCTCAAAAAAAAAAAAGAATATAGTCTATTTGGCAAACTTTCTTCCTAAGGCTAAATGGTAACTATTATCATTATAGAACACAAGGTCTCTGATGTAAGTACTCACCTCTGCTCTTGTTGCAGTAGGAGAGCAGCCAGTTGATTCCCAACTGAATACACATTTCTGGGTTCTAATAAAACTTTATTTATAAAAACAGTCAGTGGGCCAAATCTGGTGACCTCAAGGCTAGAGGGTAACTACTGGTGGATGAGGGTAAGAGCGGGTGGTGAGGTTAGTTTAGGGATCTTTAAAGTAACATCATTTCAGAATCATGAGAGAAAAGTCAGCCTGGAAGATCTGGGGAATGTTCCAGGCAGAGTTTTCTGTGTTGTTTGCCTGTGGAGCAATTTCCTCTTGCAAGGATACTCACCAGGGTTGTGAAGCCGGACTTTGAGAGCTCTCCACTAGCTGCTGGGGTTGAGACGTCTTCTACATGGGTCCCAAAGCCATCTTTTGTACCTGGAGTCGTGATGTCATCTTCTGGCCTGTATGTGACTGCTGAAGAACACAGATTGAGCCAGGACTTATGGTGGAAATTGTGTGAGCAGACCTAACTAGCCAGCTACCATCAGATTATTTTCTTTCCCTTTTTTTTTTTAAAGAGACAGAGTCTCATTTTGTTGCCCTCGGTAGAGTGCTGTAGCGTCACAGCTCACAACCTTCAACTCCTGGGCTTTGGTGATTCTCTTGCTTCAGCTTCCCAAGTAGCTGGGATTACTGGCACCCGCCGTAATGCCCGGCTAATTTTTTGTTGCAGTTCAGTCAGGGCCAGGTTTGAACCGGCCACCCTTGGTATATGGGGCTGGAGCCCTACCCACTGAACCACAGGGACTGCCCTTCTTTCCCATTTCTTATGAGGATCTTTGTGTGTGTGTTTACCAGTCGTTGGCCAGGGCCGAGTTTGAACCCACCACCTCCAGTATATGGGGCTGGTGCCCTACTGCTTTGAGCCACAGGCACCACCACCCTGAGGATCTAGTTTTTAATCATTTTTCCTTTTTCGGGCTCATCCCAGTGCCAGGAACCAAACCATTCCCCTTACTAAGGCTCTGGCACACTAGGTGGCTTTATTATCTGCATTACAAAGCAAAGGACCCAGAAAGACAAAGCAGCCAGCTCTGGGGTTCCACTGAGGTGGTCCAGATGGGGCTTGCATCTTTTTTTCCATTAAAGAACCAGATTCTTCCTGGTACCATTTCATAGCATGAATTAATGCATTCAGGTTAATAAGGGTATATCACCTAGACCTCAAAAAATTCTAAATCATGGCCACCTGGGAAGACATTGGCCCAAACCAGGGTCTCTACCTTTTTAAAAATCAAGCTCTCTCTACATTTAATTTCCAGGCTGCCATCTGCTTAGATAATTAGAACCATTGCCTCCGATCACAGACCACACAGATCCCATGAGGTTCAACCCCTTATTCTTGGGGGAGGGTCAGTAATATATTTGGAGATACTGAAATACCAAGACGGCAACAGAATTCTTAGTACTCGAGGAGCTAAACCGATGGGAGGGACGGGTGCCTGATGGTGCCAATGAGAAAGGTTTCAGTGGAGCAAGGGATTGATGGGGTGAAAATAGCAATTCCACAATGCAGGATACACAAGGTAACAAGTATCTTGTTGAATGACTGGAACTAGCTGTGACTGTGCCCAGGAGTCCTCATCGCTTAGATCAAATCACCCTCTTCACAAGTTAAAAATCTGACTCACTGGCCACAGGCTTGCTCCTCAGACTCAAGTGGCTCTGGAAGTCCCATGACTAAATACAGTTGCAAAATAAGGAAGCATTCGCATCCCAGCATCATGGAGGGAGGGGGAGCTTAGGGACATCTCTGTGTAAAGAAAGAGCCGGGGAGCTGATGTTTGTATCTAAGTACCACCTACATTAGCAATCCATCCCTTGCCTTAAGATACCTTTTTATTTTCAAGAGGAGGGAGGGCGATTGGTGGGATCTCACCTGCTGTGTACAAGGTGAGGGTGTTCGGCACACCTCCTGGGTAAAGGCGCAGTTACAACTTGAACCGTACCTTAGAATTGAAAACAATGTAACCTAAACATTTGTATCCTGTTAATCTGAAATAATAATAATAATCAAAGATACCTTGTTTCCCCATCAGCTTAGACAGCCCAGGTAGAAGCACAGCTGATGGCTCGGTGCCTGTGGCTCAAGTAGCTAAGGCGCCAGCCATATACACCTAAGGTGGTAGGTTCAAATCCTTCCCAGCCCGCCAAAAACAACAATGACGGCTGCAACCAAAATAGCTGGGCGTTGTGGCAGGCACCTGTGGTCCCAGCTTCTTGGGAGGCTGAGGCAGGAGACTCGCTTGAGCCCAGGAGTTGGAGGTTGCTGTGGGCTATGATGCCACAGTGCTCTACCTAAGGGGACAGCTTGAGGCTCTGGCTCAAAAAAAAAAAAAAAGTTGGTTTGCATCCTTTCATAGAAAGCTCAGTTCTTTGAAAGCATAACTTGATCAAAATTCCTTAACTGTTCTTTCCTACCCTCAATCCCCAGAGCCCAGTACTAAAATCGTTCTAAATAGACAAAGGGCTTTTTGAGAATGACAGTCAGGATTAAGACGTGTGTCTTTTGTCTCACTGCCCTGCCATTCTCTTTTGCTCCATGGGAAAGCTGGTCTTTAACAAGAGATCCTCAATTGTCCCTCTTATTATCTTGGCTGAAGGCGTCCCTGGGTCAATGAAGTTCCTAGTAGGCCAGCTGCCGGTCTGACGTCCTTTTCCTATTACTCAGGGAATTCAAATATACCGAAACCCTCACCCTCCAATCCTTTTTTCCCCCCTAAGATGTGTACACGCAAGTGCACAAAAGCACGCACACATGTACAGAGGGCTCACGTGTGCACACACAGACTGTTTATAGAAACGCAGAGTAAGGAATCCAGTTACAAACCAATGTCCACAACATGGGACCTGGGGTCACAGTTCAAGGGCTCTGTGAGCTCAGAGGCACATGAATACCTTTTCCTGCCACACCCAGGCTCGGCCACGTTTGTGTCAGAACCAATGGAAGTTTCCAGACATGGCGGTAACCCATGCACTGAACTTTGGAATTCATTGTTATTCTTGAAAAACCTAGGCCAAAGTTTATCCTACCCAATTTTCCTTAAGGTTCTTAATTTTGAGAAGAAATTAAATGATGCCTATATATATAATTAACATAATTATATTGTGATTGTTAATTATGAATAATTTTTATCTTTTCATTAAAGCTTGATAGCTCTTAAAAATATTCTAGATCACTCTCATTATGAAATGGCTTTTTTTTTTTTTTTTGGAGACAGAGTCTCACTTTATCGCCCTCAGTAGAGTGCCGCGGCAGTGTCACACAGCTCACAGCAAACCTCCATCTCCTGGGCTTAGGAGATACTCTTGCCTCAGTCTCCAGAGTAGCTGGGACTACAGGCACTCACCACAACGCCTGGCTATTTTTTTGTTGCAGTTTGGCCGGGGCCAGGTTTGAACCCGCCACTCTTGGTATATGGGGCTGGCACCCCACTCCCTGAGCCACAGGTGCTGCCCATGAAATGGCATTTCTTAAACAATTTTTTAGGCTGAGCATGGTGGCTCACACCTATAATCTTAGCACTCTGGGAGGCTGAGGTAGGTGGATTGCTTTGAGCTCAGGAGATCAAGACCAAAGACAATGTCAAATCAGTCTGTTACTGTATTGTAATAGTTCTATTTTTTTTTTCTTTTTACTAATAGCTGAGTTTAAGACTCAATTACCGGGAGCCTGAGGCAAGAAGATGGCTCAAGCCCAAGAGTTTGAGGTTGCTGTGAGCTATGATGCCACAGCACTCAACCCACGGTGACAGAGGGAGACTCTGTCGCAAAACAAAGATTCAATTATCCCCAAATTCTTTTTCTTTTAAATTTTTTTTTGATGAGACAGAGGCTCACTTTGCTACCCTGGGGAAAGTACTGTGGCATCATAACTCACAGCAACCTCCAACTCTTAGGCTTGAGCAATACTCCTGCCTCAGCCTTCTGAGTAGCTGGGACTATAGGCACCCACCACAACGCGCAGATATTTTTTCTATTTTTTGGTAGAGATGGGACTTTCTCTTGCTCAGGCTGGTCTTGAACTCCTGAACTCAAGCAATCCACCCCCCTCAGACTCCCGGAAGTGCTAGGATTACAGGTATGACCCACCTCAGCAGCCTACACGGTATCTTTATTTCATAACAGCCCTGTGGGTGGACTCTGTGGCACTGTCGTCCCCACCTGACAAGGATGCTGAAGTTGGTGAAGATTGCTCTCCTTGGCCAAACTTTCGTCAGGCTCCTTTGAACTCTCTTCAGAATTCAGTCCCAACCTCAGACTTCTGAGCCCAGCTCTGCACAGCCCATTTTACCAAGAAGACTGCTACGCTGGTTTAGAGGACACGTCCCCACCCTGGGTTCCTGGTCAGGGTCTTCACCCGCGACCTGGGATGTCCAGGCCCTTGGCCTACCTTTATCAGGAATCTCATTAGGCCAGTCTAACCACAGTCCCCCCACCCTTGATGTCTCCTCTTAGTAATTTTCTGTGCAAGGACACCCTCATTCTGCTTGTTGGCTATAAACCCTACTTGTCCTGTATTCAGAGTTGAACTTGACCTTTTCCCTATTGCGATACCCCTCCTTAGAGCAGTCTTGAATAAAGTCTTCCTTACCATTGAAATCAGTGTTGGGATAATTGTTTAACCAACTCAGAAGTTAAGGGATTCACCAAGTCTGCCTGATTCCCGAGTGGACAGCCAGGCGTTCTGTGTCTCCGTGGTGTCGCCAACACAGAACCAGTTGCCTTCGCTCCTCCTGATGTGCTCTCCTGGCAGCTCAGGACTAAAACACCTGCTGTCTCCCTCCTGGGTCTGAGCTCCTTCCTGTTCTGCTCCTCTCTTCCTAGTCGTAGAGGCAAATGCTTCCTCACTATCTTCCTGCCACTTACGAACTCCCATCCTGTTAGAATCTTCCAATCTTACTCAGAGAGCACAATACTGACTTCTTCAAATGTGTCCCTTACCAGGAAAAATATGGCAGAATGTAAGCTATCAGAAGTGGCCGATTAGGGCAGTGGCTCACACCTATAATCCCAGCACTCAGGGAGGGCAAGGCAGGGAGAGCATTTGAGTTCAGGAGTTTGAGACCAGGCTGAGCTACATAGTGAAACCCCCATTTCTTTTTTTCTTTTTCTTTTTTTTTTTTTTTTGAGATGGAGCCTTAAGCTGTCCCCCTGGGTAGAGTGCCATGGCATCACAACTCACAGCAACCTCCAACTCCTGGGCTCAAGCGAGTCTCCTGACTCAGCCTCCCAAGTAGCTGGGACTACAGGCGCCTGCCACAATGCCTGGCCATTTTTTGGTTGCAGCCATCATTGTCTGGCGGGCCCTGGCTGGGGATTCGAACCCGCCACCTTAGGTGTATGTGGCTGGTGCCTTAGCCACTTGAGCCACAAGCACCGAGCCTGAAACCCCCATTTCTACAAAAAATTTGGGTATCAGGTGGGTGTAGCGTCATGTGCCTATAGTCCCAGATACTCAGGAGGCTGAGGCAGGAGGATCGTTTGTACCAAGGAGTTTGAGGCTAAGGCAAGCTGTGATGATACCACTGCACTCTAGCCAGGACAACAGAGAGACCTTGTCTCAAAAAAAAAAAAAAAAGTGGCAAATTAGAGGAAGGGGAAGGGGGATGTGCTTTGCTGAGTCTGAGTGTTTATAGTACACCTCCTGTGTGTGCGAGTTAAGGCAGCAGCAACAATCAAGCCTAGAACCTTTGCAAGTTCGCGCTATCCCCCAGCTCCTAGCACTTGCCTTCCTTCCTTCCACGATCATTTACTGACCAACTACTATGTGCCGGGTCCTATTCTGGGAACTGGAGATGGGGGCACACACAAGGCAAGGTCTCTATGCTCAGGGACTTGAGTGCTGTCGGGTGAGCTGGATATTCACAACAACCAAACAGGGAAGACACCAACTCACATGCCTTCCCTCACGCCCTGCACACACACCTCTGCTCCGAGGGCACATTCTCAGACCAGCCATTTAAATGGGTTCCCCTCTACCTTACACACCTACCTGCGTCCTTACTCCTTCCTCACTGTGGTGTCTAATTCACTAACAGTCTGTCCCCCCTAGAACATAAGCTCACTAGAGAATGTTTTATCTCAGGTGCCCCCATGACCCAAATACCTGGCACACTGCTGGGGAGTAATTATAGAATGAATGGGTGAACTCCAGTGAAGGGAGGAACTGGTGCTAACTAAGCCCTGAACCCAGTGACCCTGGGGCACTGGCCTGCTCAAAAGGGTAATCTGTGCAGCTCAAGAGTGGTGGGTGACAAGAGTAAGGGGTGAGATTGGGAAGGGCCACACTGGTAGAATTTGTCCTCGTCTGGACTGTGGAGAGAAGCCAAGAGATGCTGGGCAGGGGGGTGACCTCACTTGAGTCCAAGAAACCGCTTTGGATTCACTTGAGTGAATGGAGGAGTGTACATGTTGGGGCAGGTGCCAGCAAGCAGGTGACTCAGCTCTTTGTCATGCAGGTAAAAGTGGGTGGCACATGCAGCAGGCCAGTGGCAGTGGAGAGGGAAAGAGCTGTAACAGGTAACAGTTGGGAAGCGTTTGAAGTCATTACCCACTGACAGTTGGAAATAAATACAAAACTCCAGAATACCCATTTTACAAACATCTTTCAAAGCTCTGTTGACAAACATTTAGGGTAGAAACACTCTACCCAATAACACGTAGGGTGCCCCTGTATGACACCAAGCCCTTTAACGGAGGATTTCGTCTTGTTTCATTAGGACATTCATAAAAGTCCTCTCTGTGGAGTTCGGATAAAGAGCTTTTGCCTGGGTTTTGATCTTAATGTGAGGGAGACATTCTTTCCACTCCTATTTCTGCCGACCTGCAGATTCCCAATCTGACAGCAGGAGAAGCTGTTTCAACAGCATTTTATCTTGAAATGGTGAAACGGATTTTCAAAATAAACAAGAACCAAGCTGAGTTCCCCTCCGGATTTTCAAAGAAAACCTGCGGTGTGAGTCTCTGCCTGCCGCCTGGTGCTGGCCCTATCTCAGGCTGTCTCAGTTTAAATGCACAAACACGCCTTTGTAAATGATGACTAAAGACCTCGGGATGACTCTTATGATCATCGAGAAGTAGGGTTTCTTTTTCTTCTTTTAAAATGCATGCTAGGAGGTTCTGGTTCTCCCCCTTAGGACAAACTGTAGGATAACTAATAAACAACTAATTCCCGCACCCTACCTCCCAGTTACATTGGAGATACAGCAATGCTTCTAAAGGAATGTCACAATGTCTGCTTGGAAGACAAAACACACCCACTTCTGGTTTTTTGCCCAGACACAGGCTTTTGCGTACTGTTGTTCTATCATGTCTCAAAAGCAATGCCCAGAAGCCTGAAAATAAACACCCAGAACCACAGATAGGTGCCAACCTTTTGCATTTTGCTAGCACTCTGCTGGACCACCCACTGTGCACACGGAGTCGCCCAAATCTCTACACACAGCCCTTCAGTTCAGCTGAAAAATGTCCCAAAGGCAGCTGTTTGGTGCTTCCCTTAGTTACCACGTTGTCGGCCAGGAGGAAGGTGTTCGAATTTCTATGGGCCACATCTTTGGAGTTACCCTCCTTTGGAGTCCCATAGGCTGGCCTATCTCCTGACTAGTGTGGAAGCCTTTCTTTGGAATATTGATGCAGCCACTAAGCTTTGAAATTCCAAAGCTCCTCTGCACGAAGAAAGCTGTTCCAGGGCTCGGCGCCTGTGGCTCAAGCAGCTAAGGCGCCAGCCACATACACCGAAGGTGGTGGGTTCAAATCCAGCCCAGACCCACCAAACAACAATAATGGCTGCAACCAAAAAATAGCCGAGCATTGTGGCGGGCGCCTGTGGTCCCAGCTACTTGGGAGGCAGAGGCAGGAGACTCGCTTGAGCCCAGGAGTTGGAGGTTGCTGTGAGCAGTGAAGCCATAGCACTCTACCCAAGGGGACAGCTTGAGGCTGTCTCAAAAAAAAAAAAAAGTCGTTCCCTAACCCAGGGCTGCATGCCCTCAACTCCTGACAGACAGGAAGAACGGCCAACACAACCACTGATGGATTCCCACCCCCCCAAAAAAAACACATATAGACCCCCTTCCATGGATCCTTAGTAAACTGTTTACTAGGTCAAAAGTTCTGCCCTGGAACATGTAGACAACCCTTCATAAATCGAGGCAACTTTTTTTTTTGAGACAGAGCCTCAAGCTGTCCCCCTGGGTAGAGTGCCATGGCATTACAGCTCACAGCAACCTCCAACTCCTGGGCTCAAGCGAGTCTCTTACCTCCGCCTCCCAAGTAGCTGGGACCACAGGCGCCCGCCA
>CAUYTI010091040.1:0-41305 GCA_963575145.1 Galago senegalensis | reverse complement strand
GTGTCAACATATTAAATTAATCCCAATATTTTTTGTTTGCTTTGTGCTGTTATGCCACAGAAATCTATAAAGGGTGACATATTTTTACTATCTATAAAAAAAAAAAAAAAAAAAAACAAAAAACCCTCAACTTTTGATTTTTGTACCCAGTTTCATTCTTTGTGGGGAAAGGATCACACTAAAAAAGGGAAGACATCTATATATAAACTCTTTATTACAGGCAATATTGGTCCATACACTACACGATACTGACAATACAAGTTTAATCTTTCAAAATCATCATTTAAACAGCAAAAGACCAAGAAATAAAATTTGAGTCAATTGATTATTTTTCAAAATATTCTCAATACACATTATTCTCAGTTCCCTTATTATAGTGAAACATACAAATACAGAAAAATATCCCATTTAACATATACTAGTGTCAAATGGTTATTTGGCTTAAAATCTGGGTTAAGAAAATCCTTTTTAGCAACCTACATACAGATAAGTGGCAAACTTTATTATATTAAACAAATTCATTCCACTAAAACATGTAAAGAATTTCATCCATCATGTACTCTGATCCCAGTGCAAGTGTTTATATTCTCTTACCGTCATGATTCTTCTATGAAGGACCCACTCAGAGAGCTGTCCTAGATATAACCTTATCCTCTTTCCAACACACTTCATCCAAAAGTCTGTTCAACAGATGGCAACCGGGTAGCAGTCACTTCGCCATTCGATTGCCAATGGTTCCGTGAGCGCACGGCCAGCCCTGTGAAACAGCCCATTTTCCTACCTACTGTGGGTTGCTGCTCAGGAAGAACAATGTACGCCAATACAAGCAGAAGTCTGCAGCTCCTCTGCTACGTGCCTCGGAACACTTTCAATTTCTCTGGTCAATGCTTTGATTAGGTAACATACATAAAAGCCAGCATATTAGTTTAAATCTTTAAACAAAAAACTATATTTTCCAAAGTCATTATCATTTGGGGCGATTAAGTGATCTTTTCGGGCTTTGTTGAGCTTCATCTTTAGGGCATCTCTTCTTTCTTCCCATTCATGAAGTTCAGCGTTTCCATGTGCGAATTTGCAGCTGTTTCCTTCTGTGCAGGTACCATTCATATACCTGTTAGGACAAGCCAGCTGGTGAGTGTTGACAGGTTGTTTATAGAAAAAAAAAAAAATCATGCCACGATTTAGAAAATGCATTCTTGGCTCAGCACCTGTGGCTCAAGCAGCTAAGGCGCCAGCCACATACACCTAAGGTGGTAGGTTCGAATCCCCAGCCTGGGCCCACCAAACAACAATGATGGCTGCAACCAAAAAAAAAAAATGGCCAGGCCTTGTGGCAGGCGCCTGTAGTCCCAGCTACTTGGGAGGCTGAGGCAGGAGACTCGCCTGAGCCCAGGAGTTGGAGGTTGCTGTGAGCGTGATGCCATGGCACTCTACCCAGGGGGATAGCTTGAGGCTCCGTCTCAAAAAAAAAAAAAAAGAGGCATTATTCCTTCATTTATTTGGCAGATATTTGATGAGAACCTACTATGTGCCATGTCTGCCTCCTTAGGCCTGACTTACACATATTCTTATACTTCTCCACAGTATTGATTTTGAAACTTTTTAAAAAGGAAATGATTCTGCTTTTGAAAAAAGGTTACAGGGTGGCGCCTGTGGCTCAAAATGGTAGGGCGCCAGCCCCATATGCTGAAGGTGGTGGGTTCAAACCCAGCCCCAGCCAAAAACTGCAAAAAAAAAAAAAGAAAAGAAAAGAAAAGAAAAAAGGTTACAACCAACCAGAATATGGGAAAATCTATTGGTCCAAGAGCAAATCTATCTACTCGGTTCTCATCCAGTGTGGGCTCCTGACCTGCCATGTGCCCTCAGGCAGGTCAGGTCCCCTCTCTAGATCTGTTTCTTCCACATCAGTGTCTTTCTAGCTTACCTGGTTGGAAGTCACCTAGTACTCCACTCCTTACTTCTAAAAATGATAATTCCTAGGCCCCTCCCTGGAGATTCTGGTTTAGTAGGTTTGAGAGGTGGGTCCAGGAATGTGAGTTTTTAACAAGTGAGTTCCCTCCCTCCCACCCCAGAGATCACCTGGATTGTGTAAAGTTGGGAAAAACAGGTCTCCCTTATCCCAATCCTTATCTTTCCAACTTCCCAGATCTCTCCAGCTCTGAGCACTTCTCCCAGGAGGTACCCAGGAGCTGGGCTCGGGCTGCGTCCTCTATGACTTCAGAACTAGGTGGCTGGAGAGGTGATGAGTGCTCTTGGGCGGTGGAATGTTTAGAAGCTGTTTCAGGAAAAACAAAGCTAGAAAAACATCTCCGGCCTTTATTGTTAGTTGAAATCTCATTTGTCAGTTTTCTGGCCACATCTGGGGTCCACCATGAATGCAGCCTCGGAAGGACTGTTTCCAAGCCCCAGGACTAGTGCCTAACAACACTTAAATCCTGGAGCAAGGCAGAGGTGAGGCTGTGACCACCCAGCCCTGGTTCTTCAGTGTTGCACTGTTATGGGTGAAAGGAGAGTCTGCAGTTGAACACGGAAGGGACAAACCAGTACCAGTGAATGGTCAGGTCAGGGCCATCTCCTTCTGCAGGAATCTTAAAGCTGAGCCCTGACATTTCAGGTTCTAGTTCACTGCTTGATCTTGGACAAGACTTGGGCATCCATTCTAGAATTTTCCAATTCTTTCTTCAAGGACCATATACCTTCCAAGCTTAGAAGATACATTTTCAGAGCAGCTTTCCTGGCTATGTGAAATCTCTTTCCTCATTTTAACCCTGTGACTATTTCGTCTGCTACAAATCTCTCTCCAAGTCTGTTGTTTTATAACTTTAAAAAAAACCTGTATCCCTAGTCTCTCTCTCTCTTTTTTTTTTTTTGCTTCTTGAATAGAAGTTGTTACAACTTACAATTTTGTGTGTGTGTTTACTTATTTATCTTATAGCTCCCTCACTGGATTGTTCCCTCTGCTGGGTGGGAGACTACGCCATTGTCATTTGTCACTGTGTCCCCAGCACCAGTACGGAGCCTGGCCCTGGGGAGACCCTCGATAAATAGTTGTTGGATAAAGGAATAAATAAAGTAAAGCTTCTCAAACTGTACTGTGCAGGTAATTCACCTGGAGAGTTTATTAAAATGCAGATTCAGATCCAACAACTCTGGATGGGGCCCAAGAGTCTACATTTTTCACAAGTTCCCTGAGATGCTGATGTTGCTGGTCTGAGTACCACACTTCTTGTAGCCATGACCTAGATAAAGTCTGTCCTACTCAGTCACCCACCCCAGTGCCTCTTTCCTATTGCTTAATGCATGAGGAGAGATTTCAACCTTTCAGAAGCAAGGAAGGGGCTGCTGAAACTCCAGGAAGGATTAACCAAAATAGGAGGAATTGCAAGGAGCGTAGAATCAAAGATGCTCCAGAAGCTTAGCCGAGCACAGCACACAGGGCTTTCAAAGGCATCACATCTTTACGCGACCCAGTTTTTCTGGTTCTGGGATCCTACTCTGTCTGCCAGGAGAGAGGGGGTTGGTCCAGGGCTGGAGTGTCAACACATCTTCATTCTCAATGCCAAGTTCACCATGCCCATCCCAGCAGTTGACACACTTAACTTGTGACAGCAGCTGGCCCCCCCACACACTGGTGGACTCACACAAAGTCCTCTTCATTGGCAGAGAGAGGCAGCTGAAGGTCAAGGTTGCTAACCGAGCTGATGATGCTCTCTCATGGGCCACCTCTGTGGAAAGCCCACCATCAGCCAAGGAAACCTTTCTTAACAGGATATCAACTGACCACCATGCATAGGGTGTCAGGAAATCTGATGTTAAATCTGGTGCTCACTTGCTACCACCATATTTACTTAAAGGACCTAAGCAGTGTTTCTCAAAATGTGTTCCATTCGTCACTTCCATCAGAGCAAGTTTGCAAGGGGTGGGAATGGGGCTTGTTAAATATGCAGATTCTTGGACTCCACTGAGAACCATTGTGCTCCTTTGCAAGTTGGGCCTGAAGTCCGTAGGTGCCCCAGATGACACACAGGTGCATTCCCCATTCCAGATCCCTGGGCTCATATTTTTACTTTCTGCCCCATCTATGCAGTTTTTATTTCCTTTTGTGTCAGTTCTATTGTGTCTGTGTCTTTGATCATAAGCCGCCTTAAGATTTCCTTTGGAAGCCAGGTAGGTAGAATAAATATAAATATGTGATCAGGTGTCCTAGGGAACCAGCCCTGCACCACTGATGCTGTTCTGATTAACTAACCCATCATCAGAGTTCAGCTCATGTAGAAGCTGCCTGCGAATCATTCCTCCTGGTGACCTCAATTGACCCAGCTTGTATTCAGAGTCCAGCCTGTCCCCACCTCAAGGAAATTCTGCAATCTTGGACACCCCAATGGATCACTCCAAGCCCTTTACATGTGGCCCCAGAGGAGCATCCAAAATAATGTGTTTTTTTCTCTAAACATCTCCCCAAAGGATGTCTGAACCCTGTTTGGGTTATCCTTCTCTGAGACCCAGTGCCATTCTAAACTGTGAGTAGACTCTTGGATTCCAAGTTACTACCTTTCTCATCTCCTTGACTCCTGACTGAGTCCACCCTCACCCTCCCAACCATCAGCACACAGTGGTCAATCAGACCACAACGGAGAACCTTCCACAAAGCTCATCCTTCCAGCCTCCCCCTACCCTTTCCAGCTGAAACGGCCCCTTCAGCCCCTCCTGCCCTCTATGTCTTTGCATGTGCTGCTTCCCTCCGTTCCCCCACCTGCAGGGGACTCGCCCCTGGCTTTGTGCCAAGTCAACTCCTACTTACCCTTTAGCCTCAGGCCCAGGGCCAGGGAAGCCCTCCTCAATGCCCCTGCCTGGGTCTATCCCTTAACACAGACCCACAGAGCACTGGACTCCTCCTTTATAGCACACTGTCATGTCGAAGCATTCACATTTGGTTGAGGGATTACTAAATTCATTATAGTTAGGGAGCCTACAAGTCCCATCTTCCCTGGGACAGTTCTGTGTACTGACTGTTCCACTACAATTATTAAGAGTACCCCTCTTGCTCTCAGAAGTGGATGATAAAAAAATGATACGGCCATCCTAATGGTAATGCACCCCATTACTGTAAGACTGTAAACTCTAGGAGGCCTGGAGCTGTTTTACTTCCTTCTTATCACTGTAGACCTAGTGCCTGGGTCAGTGCCAATAAGTAGGTGCTCAGTTAGTGGGTCCTCCAGAGAACCAGACGGAGCCTGCATGGTCTTTCAAGACCTATCCTTGGAAACCACCTGGTTATTTCCATCTTATTCTGTTGGTTGACCAGACTCCAGTTAAAGATTCTAAACTTCTCAATGGGCTGAGTGTCAAAGAATTTGCAGACACGTTAAGACTGCACATTCCACCAAGAACTTGCATTTATCCACTTATTCATTCATCAAATATTCCTTGATTCCAGGGCTCGGGCCTCTCATGGCATGATTTGTGCACTCACAAGGATTCCTAGCCACAGTTTGAGGGGCTGAGATCCAGCCCACAGACTGTTCATCAACCTATGTGCCTGGCTTGGGGCTGCATCTGCCTGGAGGAAGGGACTTTGTTTCTCTTAACACAGAGGTGCCATCTATTTGCCAGACTGTGTGCCTGAGAAGTTAGCCTTTCCTAAATCATTGGCTCAGAAGAAGTACCTTTTTCTATTTTCATAAAGACACCATAAAGACTAAAGGAAGCCATGATTGTTCACCTGTTATGTCGCAGACTTTGGGAAAGACCATGAGTAAGATGGATGAGACTTCTGCTCTCAGGAAGCTTCTACTGGGGGAAGAAGATAATAAGAAAGCACATATATAACAAAATAACTAAATATGATTATAGATCGTAAATAACAGTGTTATGGAAGAAAAGTCCCACAGGGGAATACTTAGGCCATGCTGTGCTGGAGGCTGCGGCTGCCTAACCCTGCATCCCCAGGGGAGGATGAATATGAGCAAACAGACACAGGCTGTGTCCACAAAGACTTTAATCTCACATTGGAAGGGGATTCTAGACTGTCGAGACACAAGGCATTCAAGATCAAGAATCTCATTCTATACTGAACCTCAGAGTCAAAGCCTTCTATAATAGTCAACTCTTATTTGACAATGTGAATGTCACTTTCTTTGCATTACTATTATTATTATTGCTTAATACTTCATTGCAGCAATCGTCTGATTTCTTTTCTGAATGTATTTATCTTCATTCATTCTTTATGAGGTTTTTGTTTCTAGTCCTTATCTTAAACATTGTTATTGTTGGTAAATTTTAAGCCTTTTTAATTGTGTGAAGGCAGAAAGTGGAAACCTAATAATCACATGTATATGTAAAAATAAAAAATAATAATAATAACGAAGAAGAATCTCATTTGTCTAGAATGGTTTAAATGCCTGTCTGGAAGCAAGGAAATGATGGAGAATTGCTAGGTCTCTTCCTGCCATGTCATTCTTTGAATTTTCAACTATGGGACCAGGAGTGGGTCAGGAGGATGGAAATGGAAACATCCTCACTTCCCCAGACTCAAAGATTGATAAGGATGTGTGAGCCTGGCTGGAGTCCTGAGGCTGGTCACTCAGATTAGGAAGACATTTGCATAGTCTTACAGAGTAAGAGGCAACTTACATACCCAGTAGTCTCGGAAAGAAACAAAACATATATTAGTGTCCAGCAGGATAAAGAGCACAACTGACCATATTAGTTTAGCAAGTTCCATGAGATGAAGGGATCTGGGGGACAAGTTTGTCCACTAACTGTTATACTCCTGATACCTCAAAGAGTGTGTGGCACCCGGGAGAGTCACACTAAGTATGTGTTAAGTGAATCATTGGAAAAATATTATTTTCCTGGGCAATTGTTTGTCAGAAAGGAAAGAAGGGAAGGATTTTTTTTAATTAAAAATACTTAGAAAAGTACAAAAGATGCTTTTATAGACTGAAGAAATAATATTTATGATTGTGTTTGAGATCCCAGGGAAATGAGAGCCCCTCTCCCCCGAAAATTATTAGTAACAAGGACTTTTTCCTTCTTTATACAGCCTTTCGGTGCCAAACTATACTCTATTCTTTTCTCAAGATGGGCCAAGGGAGCTGGCCTCCATCCTCCCTGCCATGCTGGGGACACCTGGAGACTTTCTTCTGGGACTTGACAAGAACTTGATACGAGTTATCCCAGACTCCAGACGTTTGGGTGGTGATGACTCTGGTGATGGCAAACAACCCCTGTCCCCGACTTCCTGTTTTCCTTTCTGACCATATTTCAAGGAAATTCAAATCTGGAAAAGTTCTGAGGTTCTATCCTTATGCCAAACCTCCTGATGAAAACGGAACCAGAGTGGGGCAGACAGATGTTTGGGGTCCACGATGCCAAATGTTTCTATAATGGGAAAAACCCAGCCATGCATGTTTGTTCTCCCCCAGACTTTTGCGTTCATTACATGTGACAGCTTTAGAAGACACGAAACAGCCCAAGACAGCATGATTTGGGGCTGTTTCCCAGAGGTTTGGAAACTCTGGGTCATCACCATTGGTGATTAGTCAAACCTCTCTCTGTCATAAAACATCATTTGCAGGATGTTTTATGGCAGTAGGTTGCAGGTATTTATGGAGACAGAAATCAGAGATAAGAGGAGGCAGGGGCTCGGCGCCTGTGGCTCAAGCAGCTAAGGCGCCAGCCATGTACACCCAAGGTGGCAGGTTCGAATCCAGTCCGGGCCCGCCAAACAACAATGATGGCTGCAACCAAAAAATGGCCAGGTGTTGTGGCAGACGCCTGTAGTCCCAGCTACTTGGGAGGCTGAGGCAGGAGACTCACTTGAGCCCAGGAGTTGGAGGTTGCTGTGCGCTGTGATGCCACAGCACTCTACCCAGGGGAATAGCTTGAGGCTCCGTCTCAAAAAAAAAAAAAAAAAAAAAAAAAAGAGGAGGCAGGAAAAAGACTCTGACATGATGGCTCCAGCCCTGACCCATGGGGAGAAGCAATGAGACCCAGAGCTGGGGCTTGTTTCTCTGCTGGAAACTATTGTCTCCATCCTGCCCTCCACCCAGTCTGTGGAGGTGGGCGGCTAGGAGGAAGTGGCCTCAAGAGTGCATGTTTCTCAGATCCCACTCTTAAAGAATTCTAGTTTCCTGACTCTTTGTACAGCAAGAACTAGGGGGCTGCCCAATCAGGTCTCTCATGGCAAGATGGCAGCCAGCTGAGCCATAAGTAGAACCGCTGATGGCGTGGCCTTTACTTGGTGGATGGAGAGTCTGGACCTAGTACTAGTTTTCCTGTAACTTTCACATTTGAGATTTTCCTGGGTAGTCCTTGTCCTGGTCCATCTCTGAAAAAGTAGGCAAGAGAAAATTTTGCTTGCGAGGCTTTTGAAGGTGTTTGCTGAGAAGCATCGAGAGCTGTGAGCCAAATTCAGACAGTGTTGGCTCCCAAGAGTTGAAACTATTTGCCAAGAGAACATGGCTAATGGGGGATCTTTGGCTGCTTGGCTTCATGACTTGCTTTGCCAATGAAATCTGAGCATGTAGAAGCTTTTAATAGCCAGTGTGTGGCTCCTCATCTCATCTTCCCTCTTCCCTGAGACCAGCAACGTTCCAGATAGAGGCAGCTCCATCAGCCTGAAGTAAGGCTGACGTAAACACATGGTCACGGTCAACCCAGAGTGGACATATCATATGAGCAAGATCTAGCAACAATTGTGCTGTAAGCCATTGAGATTTGGGGATTGTTTGTTATCATAGTGTAAACTGTAAGCCAGCCTATCTTGACTGATGCAAAGGCTGCATCTAGAATCCAGCCAGGCCCCCAATGGAGTCAGCAGAGATTAATTCTATTCTTAGTTTGTACATTAGTTATCTATTGCTGCATAACAAAGTAGCTCAAAGTTTAGCTATGTAGGGTGGCGCCAGCCACTTAGTGGGTAGGGCACTGGCCACATACACCTCTGAGGCTGGTGAGTTCCAACCTGGCCTGGGTCTGCTAAACAACAATGACAACTGCAAAAAAAAAAAAAATAGCCAGGCGTTGTGGTGGGCACTTTTAGTCCTAGCTACTAAGGAGGCTGAGGCATGAGAATCATTTAAGCCTAAGAGATTGAGGTTGCTGTGAGCTGTGATGCTACAGCACTCTACTGGGGTGACATAGTGAGACTCTGTCTCAAAAAAAAAAAAGATTTAGCTATGTAAGGTGACATGCATTTATTATCTCACACTTTCTGTTGGTCAGGGGTCTGGGTGTGGCTTAGCTGGGTCCCCTGTCATAGATTCTCTCACAAGGCTTTAATCAAGGTGTAAGGCAAGGATGAAGTCTCACCTGAAGGCTCAGCTGGGGGAGGACCCATGTCCAAAGCTCACATGGAGTTGGCAGCATTCTGGTCTTCGATCACTGTTGGCTGACATCCTCAGTTCCTGGCTTTTCCACATGGGCTTGTCGACCCACGAAAACATACAAGCCTGGAAGGTGTAGTGTCTGCTAGTGAGACGGAAGCCACAGCGTTTTGTAACCTAATCATAAAAGTGCCATTTCATCACTTCTATCTTAGTCATTTCATTAGAAGAAAGTCTTTCAGTGCAGCCCACTCTCCAGGGGATACAAAGGCATGAATACCAAGAGGGAGGGGCACTGGGGCCCATCATCCAGTATGTTTTCAAAGGAAATGGCCCCTGAATGAAAGTTAATAAAACCCCTGGCATCTGTCGAGATTAAACTAACCCACCAAAAGTGGGTTGTGAAGTTTACATCCCATTCATATTTGATCCATTGTCATCATATGATCCCATGGCTTTGTGGTCTTAAATCATATATTTTTTAAAAAAATCACCATCCTGCTTGACAAGAGTCCACATTGTCCTCTCCATGACTTATTCTGTTACAACTTTGGGTTCTGTTAAGCTATCTTAAAGCTGGGGATCAGATTTACCCCCAGGCAAACCAGGACATGGACATCCTCAGTCATTCCTTCTAAGAATAAGAGTCAACAGGAGCAGGTTGCAAAAGACGCAGAACTTCAGATGTTCCAACCAGGGAGGACACACAGAGATCACTCAGTTCTCAATTACCTTCTCTCCCCAGTCCTGAACTAATCCCCCCCAACCTTCATGACCTTCAAGTGCCTTCCTTACAGTTCTATCTCTCTCTCTCCCCGCCCTCCCCCGTGTAAGATGATCCCTTTATCAACCAGCTATTGCTGTGGAACAAGTAACCATGAGGCTTCAGAGGCATGCAACAATAAACACGCATTGCTCAGTCATCCAGTGCTGGCTGGATCAGTGCTGTGTCTCAGATGGCAGTGCTGCGGTCACATAGGGGGTAGCACTACTCCATGTGTCTCTCGTTTTCCTGGGACCAGTAGGCTACTGGGAGTCATATTCTGCCCACGGAAATGGCAAAATTGCAGGAGGACAAACCCTACCCCCAAGCATCTTTTCATTCTTTCTATCATGTCTCAGTGACCGAAGCAAATAACATAGCTGAGTTCAAGGTGAAGGTAGGGAATGTGCTCACCCATCATGAGGCTACAGCTAGGGTGGGGATATAGACGACTACTGCAGGGAGATGAAGTACTGAGGCCCAGAATGCAATTGGACACGCTCTTACTTTCCCCTACACCAGGCTGAGGTTATTTGAGCTTATTCCTGAAACACCAAAAGCAGGAGAGACAAGCAGGTATAAGGCAGGTTTCTGCCAGAGGAACAGAGTATAAAGAGAGAAAAGGGAGAGCAGCAGGTAGCCCCTGAATGGGACAGGTAGGTGGGGCCCTGGAGAGGTTTGTAAACAAGGGAGGGAGCCTCAGTCCATTCCTTCCCTGGACCCTGAAGAGACAACTCCATGTCTGGCCAGGCTCTTCCCAGTCTGTCCCACGCCCCAGCAGCAGGTGGCTTGGGAGATAATGACACAGGGAGGAGGCATTGCTTGGCTTTGAATCACAGAGTGAGAACAAAATTCCCTTTTCCAGTGATCTTGCAATAGTTCCAGTGACAACAGGACAAAGGTTTCTCTGTGCTTGCATGCTTTTAACACCTTGATGATCTGCCTTCTTATTTTTATTCACTTATTTGTTTTTCTTTTAGCTAAATACACGTATGATCTGCCTTTTTAATAGATCCTAAACCTTGGGCTCATACATTTTTTCTGGCAATAGTAACTGGCTACAATTTACTAACACTGTTATATTTTGGTACTGTTTATATTTGTAAGTTTGTCTTCTATTTTTGACAGGTGACATTGGTTTCCTGTTTACCATGGCGATAGAGGGCTTTCTTTTAAAATAAACATATTAAAGTAGTTTAATAAACATACTAAACTATGTTTGATAAACATATTAAAACAAATAGTTAATTTAAAGAAAACTTTTAAGTGAACACTAGTTCAGAAGGCAGGTGGCTTGAGCATGGTTACCTTTTAGCGGTGACAGAGTGGAAAGAAGGGAATGAGGTTTGATGCAGTCAATCTGGGTTCAAATCCGTTTCATCACTTACATACCTTCCCTGAGCCATAGTTTCTTCATAATAAAATGAGGGGAAACTTCTTTTGCAGGGCTGTTGTGTTATACTGAAGGCAATGTTTGTAAAGGAACTGGCACATGCTAAGTGGTCAGCCAATGGTAGAAACAGACCTGCTTCACCTCCTATGTGGCCTCTCCACTCTGGGAGAGTCTATCCGGTTTTCTTAGTCCTCCATGTGGCCATGGGACAGAGAGATGGGCCCTGCCTGGCTTCTTCTATAGCAATCAGACCCCACTCTTCCTACTAATGGGAAGGGGAACTCAGTTCAAATTAACACCTTCCTGCCCTCTCTCCTCCCCTGGATGAGAAAGTCCTGAGATGCTGTAGAACTAAAAGAGACTTGACAGGTCAGATCCTAGACCAACTAGGAAAGTTCAGGGCCTTGTGTGTGTAGGGGGGGAGGTGAGCTTCAGACCCTCCATGGATGGTTAATTTAGACTCAGTGAGACCCTCCCATTGCAAAGCCCCTCAGCTGGATTTTAAAAAGATGCCCATCAGGAAATACAGGGTATCCCAGAGGTCACCCATGAAGTCGCCATACATAGGGAATCAAGAAGTTATAGCTAAATGTAGCTTTATTTGCAAATATTCATTACAGAATTTTACAAAGAGGTGGCCAACATGTAGATATTATTTTGTATAAACATGTCCCGGCCTCAGCACATTATAGCACATAAATCAGTACTTCTTAAAAGGGTTTCTCATTCTCTTGTCAGTATCTTAAGTCAACTGCCTTTTATTTGGGGGTAAGTGTAAATAACATTAACCCTTTAAATCAAAAGTATAAAAATATACTGTCGTGGCTCTGTTTTGAAACTTTTTTGCTATTTCCATACACAGGATGGGGCTCAGGCCCCTCTGGCTTCTTCCTCCACACCCTCCCAAGTGCCTCTAGAGCAGACCAGCCCTCTCAGTTTCCAGATAGGGAAACTGAGTCTGGAAAGAAAGGCAGTTCCTTGTCTCTCCATGTCATTTCCAGGGACAATAAATTCCAGGACTTCAGATTCAAAGAATATGGGGAGTGGCTTGTGCGAGGGGTGTGCACATGGCTGTGAATGGGGGGACCTAGGAGGAGGCTTAGAGCTTGGTTCCTGGTTGCCAGAGGCCACCTCACACCAGGGCTAGGTTTCCAAGTCAGTTAACAAAAATTACAGCTGCTGACATTTGTGGAGCACTTACAAATGTCGAGTGTGCCAAGCACCATGGATGCATTACTCCTTCAGGTCTCCATTCAAGGACCCAAGGAAAGAGGTCCTGTTGGCTCCGTGCCTGTGCTCAAGCGGCTAAGGCGCCAGTCACATATACCTAAGGTGGCGGGTTCGAATCCAGCCTGGGCCTGCCAAACAACAATGACGGCTGCAACCAAGAAATGGCTGGGCGCTGTGGTGGGCGCTTGTGGTCCCAGCTACTTGGGAGGCTGAGGCAGGAGACTCGCTTGAGCCCAGGAGTTGGAGGTTGCTGTGAGCTGTGCTGCCATAGCACTCTACCCAGGGGGGATAGCTTGAGGCTCTGTCTCAAAAAAGAAAAATAAAAGAAAAAAAGAAAAGAAAGAGGTCTTGTTATGACTTCTGCTTCCAGGAGAGGAAACAGAGGCAGGAAAGGTTAAGTACAAGCTCATGTAATTAGTGAAAGTGCCAGAAAAAGGAGCTTCTAGAGCAGGGAGCCCTGGCCCCAAAGCCTCTTACCCAAAAGGACAAGAGGGGAAAAGGGGGTGGCGTGGGCGTGGAGGCGTGGAAAGGGAATTGGAGAGAGACGTGGAAACCCACGAGGGGGAGCATAACGAAGAGACCGCCAGCCCGAAGAGTTTGCCTTTCTCGCTCTTTCCCGGGGGCCCCACTACCGACTCCGCCCCAACATTGGCCAAAGGGAGGCGGGCCGGGGCTGGGGACGCCTGGGGCCTTTCCCTGAAGGATCCCCTCCGCCTCTTGCGGCCCCTCCCCTCGGCTGTCCCGGCTCCTGACATCACGCCCCGGGAGGCGGGATCCGGCAGGGAGGGGGCTGTGGGGAGGAGGCTCCGGGCCCGAGAGGGAGGAGGGAGGGCACACAGTCCCAGCCCAGAGCTTCAAAACAGCCCGGCGGCCTCGCCTCGCGCCCTAGCCCGTCGGTCTGTCCAGCCGCCAGCGCCGCCGCCAGCGCCAGGTGAGTTGGGGACGCGCCCCGGATGTGTGCATGGGGCGCCGTCCGGGGGCTTGGGGCAGCGTGCGTCCGTCCGGACAGCAGGGCCGCGACCCCTGCATCTACTGGACCGAGAGGGGTTCACGGAATTGGTGGGGGGCAGAGAGAGGCGGAAGCGCCACCGGTGCCTCCGACCTCCAGCCTGCACCACGCTGGTTTGGGCCCCGAATACCACCTCGCCATCCCTGGCCAGTTTCCCTTGCCTTTGGGGCCCAGGCGAGCGGGAAAAGTTGGAGGAGGAGTCGGGGAGGCTCCTCTTGCCCAAACCAGGCCGACTCCGAGTCCACAGCGGTTCCCCGTGTCACATCTGGGACCCCGGCGCCTGGGTGCAGCGTCCCCCACTCTAGCCGAGTGGGCAAGACTGGCTGCGCCCAGGCGCGGTCGGCGGGTCCTCCCAGGCTGCGCACCCCTCACGGCCGGACCGGCCGTGGCTCCGGAGCGCCCCCGAGCGGCGAGGAGCGACTTCTGTGGGTCTAGAGCGGTGGAGGGGCCTGGGGTAGCTGCTAGGATGACACCGCTCTCCCTCCCAGTTTTGATGGGGCTTGGGGATACTTGCAGGAGGCTAGGCCATCCTCCTGGGTTCCAGAGGAAGGGGAGGCTAGAGTTCAGAATGTGGACCCTACACCCTCCCCAAATCCAGCAACTTAAGTACATCCAGGGATGTCTTTAAGGTGGTAGCATGCCGCTACCATGGGGACATCACAAATGGGGACTAGTGGGAGACACCTGGACTTGGAGAGTAGGTGTCCTGGAGAGCAAAGCTCTCCCTCCAAGCCACAGAACCCCTCCCCTGCTTTGGAGTAAGAATGGCAGCCCAGCTTCAAGTTTGGAGAAAGGATCACTGTCCCCCACCACAAGTGGTGATCTTGTAACCTAGCTGTGTCTTAAGTAAAGGGCTTGGAGAGGGACTGGAAACCGCCAGCTCAAACGCTGTACTCCATGAAGCACCTAGAACAGGCAAGTTCATAGACAGTAGAATGGTGACTGCCAGGGGCTGGGGTGTGTGGGAGTAGGGAGTTAGCATTTCATGGGTACAGTTTTTGTTAGGGAGGATGAAAGTGTTGGGTTATAGATAGTGGCCATGGTTACACAACATTGTGAATGTATTTAATGCCACTGAATTGTACACTTACAAGTGGTTAAAATGATTATTATGATGTTGTGCATATTTTACTACAATTTTTTTTCCCTTAAAGATAGCTCTGACCAGCTCTCCCTTCAGTGTGACTCAGTTAGAGAAATACCAGAACTGGAGCTTCGCCTCCATATGAGGAAGCTGAAGGAAAAATGAGAAAGGAAAAAGGTCCTGGTCTCCTTGGGAGCAGGGGCGGGAAGGGTGGCCCTGATGGGGGCTCTCAGTACACTGGTGCTCACCTGTCCTTCCCACTTCTCCCTGCGAGCCCCACCCCTGAGCTGTTTCCAGCACACTCCCCAGTTGCAGGTGGGGAAACCCAGGCCAGAGACAAGTCAGTTTGCTCAAGACCATTGAGCTCTTTCAGTGCCAAGAGTCAGACTTTGAACCTCCGCCTCCCCTGAGCCTTCTCCTTTTTTCCACCTGGAGATGCCCTGTTTCAGGAACATGGGGTGGCCCTTCTGGGGAAAATAGGGTGTGGATGTGCCCTCAGGGGCCATGGCAGATGCCAAGCCCACAGCCAAGGGAGGGGTGTGGGGAGGGCAGGGAGGTGTGGAACCTGTTTTCCCACTGAGGGTTTGTGGATCGGGCCACCTCCACCCCCGCAGGGAACTTGGGAGTGGGTAGGAGGCAGAGAGCAGGCCACGTAGCCTGGAGGCTTCTCTGTCCAAAAGTGGAGAAAGTGAGATGTCCCTGAAATCCAGAGAAAGTGTTTGTGTTGAGAGCCTTGGGGGTGCCCAGCCAGTGATATGGGTGAGGGCAGGGCCAGGCTAAAAAGAGGGTGAGGCTTGGGGCTGACACTGCCCTGGGAGGTGCACCCTCTCTGGCTGGCATCACCCCAGATCAGGATCGGGCTGATGAAGGATAACAGGGCTTGTGACATTTGATTGTAAGTATAGAACCTATCCATTTAGTATCTACATACACAATGGTTCTTAAATCCTTTATCGTTCACTTTTTCTGGAATGAAGGTGCATGTTTGACCCAGGTTCCCTTTCTCTCTGCCTCCCACATAATGTCTTCACAGTGGGAGCTAGAGCCACGTGCTTACGTGCACAGACTCAGTTTTGCAGCAACAGGTAATTCACAGGGAGGCTTAACCAGTCGGTTTTGCATCCCCTCCCCTCACCTCTGCTCTGCTGCCTTCCTGGTCAGTGGGGGCACAGCCAAGGCTAGCTCTTTGTCATAGTAAACTCTGCCAGACATGACCAGGAAGGGAAGCTGTCGAGACAAAAATATATAAATGCCTTTCCAGGCCAGATGGCATTGCACTGGACTGCTGGCTGATTGGTGAGGTCTGTTTGGGAGACTGGAGGTCAGTTGCCCTCCTGGGGCGGGGGGCAGGTAATTTTGTGTATGTTGCAACACATGGCCAATGTCCAGCTCTGTGGCCAAATGGGGCCTCTGACACAGACTCTGGGGGCTAAAAGGGGTGGGGTGGGCACCACATGGGGTGCTCTAGGGTGGAGGTAGTGGAGGTCACAACCCAGGCACAGGAATTGGGGCACGGGCCTCTCCTAGAGGAGTGAGTTAAAGGTCAGCCTTGGACTGCTTGTGCAGGAGGGAGGTGAGGGGGTGTTTGGGGAAAGCAGGCAATTGGTGGCAGCAGCTGGAATGGGGGAAGAGGGCAGTTGGCATTGTGGGAAGTATTAGAGGCTGGACTCTTGGGTGATAGGGTCTGCTTGTCCAGGGAGGGAACCAGAAATAAAAGAGGGGGTGGCAGGAAGAGGAGGCTCCCCTCCTCACCCCTGTAGTGGTGAAGTCTGGCTCAACTGAGTTACCCAGAGAAGAGCAATTTCAGTGGGACTGTAGCGGGAATCTGATGCATCTGGCTCTTGTTAGGGACAGGCGGAGGGGGAATCTAAAAATATCAGAGGCAGAGCTGCCACCCAGCGAGAGTGCAGGGCCAGTAACCCGACACCAGGGCGGAGGCTGGAGGTGTTGACGACAGCAAGGAGTCACTGGGCTCCCCAGGCAGCCTGCAGCCTGATGGGTGAGGGCTCACTGCATTCAGGGCCGCCCCAGGCTGAGATCGGAGAATTTCACGGGCATAGGGACCTTCAAAAGATGTCCCTAACAGCTAGGGACACTCAGAGAGGTGGAGTGACTTGCTCAGGTCACACAGCACATTGGCTGCAGACCCAGGACTAGATCTGGTTCATAGCTAAGGATTTCAATGGCTAGGAAGTGTAGTCAATGAGATTCCAGGCCCAGGTCCCCAGGATCTGGGACCTTTAGGGTGTGTGTAAGGTGACCAGATTTTAACATTGGTAAAGCAGACACCATTGATGGGAACAGGGACGGGTTTTTTTTTTTTTTTGAGACAGAGCCTCAAGCTGAGCCCCTGGGTAGAGTGCCATGGGCTCACAGCTCACAGCAACCTCCAACTCCTGGGCTCAAGTGAGTCTCCTGCCTCTGCCTCCCAAGTAGCTGGGATTACAGGCGCCCGCCACAATGCCCGGCTATTTTTTGGTTGCAGCCATTATTGTTGTTTGGTGGGCCCAGGCTGAATTTGAACCCGCCACCTTAGGTGTATGTGGCTGGCACCTTAGCCGCTTGAGCCACAGGCACCGAGCCAGGGATGGGTTCTTAATTAAAAATTTGGTCTATATGGAGCAACAAAAGTTTTCATAGAATGCAAAAATAGTATTGTAATATATATATTTTTAATTTCAACATAAGTACAATTTACAAATATAATACATTAAAAAAAATTATGTGTAGGGCAGTGCCTGTGTTTCAAAGGAGTAGGGCACTGGTCCACCTGGGTGACTTTGCCCAGGAGGGGACTAGGGAGTTTAGCCTTTTCATTCCCAAATGAAGTTACTTTAACCTCTTCATTCCCAAATGGAGTTACATTAACCTTTTCAGCAGCCAAAAACTGTATTCCCTTCCTGTTGTGCCGGTCCCTAGCTTGTTGTGCATTCTTTCAAAAATCGGGACTTTTTTAAAACGCCACAGGACATGGGACAAATTGTTAAAAATCGGGACTGTCCCACCAAAAGCTGGACGTCTGGTCACCTTAGGTGTGTGTCATCTATCCAGGATGCTGGGTCTCCACACACAGGTACTGGTGGGGGAGTGTAAACAAAGAGCTGTGCTGAGGCAGAGGGTCACTGCCCACTGGGCATTGGGTCATTCTCAGGCACAGGTGTTGGGCTCTGGAAATGTTGGCCCAATTTGGGGCAGGATGTAGGGAGAAGGACCGGTTGAATGAGTCCTTCCCTCCTTCCTGTGCAAACACATTGTTGGTCTGGTTCACCTACTATCTCCATTACTTAATGAGTAGCTGTGGAACTGAATAATTGAGTTTCCGGGGCTCTCACCTTCCTTGGGAGGCTGGGCTTTTGGTCTTCCAAAAGGGACCAAAGGTGAGGAAGAAACTTCTCCAGGTCCTGCCCTCTAGGGACAGGCTGGATGACATCAGCTTCACAGTGGTTCTCAACCTTCCTAATGCTTTGACCCTTTAATACAGTTCCTCATGTTGTGTGTGACCTCCAATCATAAAATTATTTTCGTTGCTACTTTATAACTGTAATTTTGCTACTGTTATGAATCGTAAATATCTGATATGCAGGATGTATTTTCATTGTTATAAAGGGGTCCTGACCCATAGGTTGGGAACCTCTGTTCTAGAAGCTTCCTAGAACGCTGGGTCAAGAGCTGAGGGAGGGGGTCACCAAAGTGATATGTGGCACCAAGACTGTCCTGAGAAATCTGGGATGCACAGTAGATATCACCATACAGAATTTAAAAATGGATAAGCCAAGACCGAGTTCAGACTGCTCATAGTCTGAGATAGTGAGTTTTCCCCATAGCAAAGTTGCTCGCTTTGAAGATTTCTCTTTCTGATTTGCTGATTGCAAACTTCTCTAGGGAACTGTCTTTCCTTATAACGAAATTAATTAAAAAAATTGTAGTGGGATAAATATGACTCAAAGTTCTCTCATTAATCTTATGAACGTTTCCCAACATTGCTATTGCTGATGGTGTGTGAGATAATTTTAAAAGATCTGCCACTGAATAAAAACACACAGAAGAATAATTACTTAGTTTTCTTGGTTGGTATTTGGGGGGAAAGGTAAGCAGCACATAAACCCATGGTTTCACAGATATACTGCATGGGTCGAAATGAAAGCCAATGCCTTAAGCTTTAAAACATTTTTAAAATACAGAAACAGAATTTGCTTAATAAGCCCAGGCACTTTTCTGCTTAAAAAAATTCTCTCTAGTACTTTTCCTGCTTTTTTTTTTTTTTTTTAAAGCACACATGGTCCCTGGGTTTGGCAAAAAACTTAGTACCAAAGTAACTGCCTTTGGGAGATGGTATTATAACAGGACCCAGATGGGCAAGTTTCACTCTTAACAACACAACTCATACCTGAAATACCTAGAGCTCCCCCTACAAGCCCCTTTTTGCAAGGAGGTCCCCAGTGTCCACGTTCAGACTGAGACCTGCAGCTTAGCTTCTGAGGGAGTCTCTTCATCTTTAGTGAGGATCATTCCTCCACCTTAATGACCTTGTTCAGAGGATCAGAGGGGATGATATACAGATGCACATGGAGGTGGCTTGAGTTGTGGTTTGCTTGAATCAAAGGAAGGCATAGGAAGAGGCTGCCTTACCCACTTTAATCTTAATAAGAATTATTAGGCAGCTCTGTGCAGGTTGCTGCTACTGGCTTTGACAAGGCAAAGGGGGATTTACCTGTTTCAAAAGTAGTTGTAACCTAGGGCAGAGGATGCTAGTCCAACAATGTGTGCTCCAGGCCCAGGGCCACTAGATGTGGCTTCAGGGACGCCCACTGGTGGTGGTGTGCAAGGGTTTCCTTAAGACTGCAGGGCTGAAGATGGGCTTGCAAGAAGTTTCCCTAAGCAGTCATGGCTCCAGGGAGACCAGGCAGCGGGGAGTGGCCAGACAAAAGGCAGAGGGACAGCAGAGGCCCCACTTGAAGATCAGGGAGTGGCTGGTTAATTTGCAGGAAGGGAGGGAGACAGAGCTGGGGGAGCCAGGGAGGCACACAGTGTGGTGGGGAGAACCTGGCCAAGAGGCAGGTGTGAGGATATTTATAGAGCAGGCATAGGCTCCAGGCCACATGCAGCCTGCCTAGGACATTTATCCGGCCTTCAGGGTGTTTTTGCTGGTCCTGCTTAGCAGCCGACTTGTCCAAGGGCCGGCAGTCTGGCCCTCCAACGGTCTGAGGGACAGTGAACTGGCCCCCTGTTTAAAAAGTTTGAGGTCGCCTGTTATAGAGCATTGTTGGAATAAGAAAGAGAGAGACAGAGGTGCAACCTAAATGTCCATTAGCCATTTTTTTTTTAATTGAGACGGAGTCTCACTCTGTGCCCTGGGTAGAGTGCCATGGTGTCCTCGCTCACAGCTCCTGGGTTCAAGTGATCCCCTAGCCTCAGCCCTCTGAGTAGTTGGGAATACAGGAGCCTGCCACTGCCTGGCTAATTTTTCTATTTTTAGCAGAGACAGGGTCTCCATTTTCTCAGGCTGGTCTTTGAACTCCTGAGCTCAGGCTATCCACTTGCCTCAGCCTCCAGAGTGCTAGGATTACAGGTGTGAGCCACTGCGCCTGATCTCCATTAGCCATTTTGCAGAATATTTCTCAGTGGTTAAAAAGAATAAGGTTGTCCATGTGTACCAAATATGCAAAGAGCTGTATGGCATGTGGGAAAATGTTCCACTTACGTAAACATAAACAGAATTTCTTGTTGTGTTTTCTATGGCCTCATATGAATTATGTTTATATGAGGAAGAATGTCTGGGAGGACACACCAGAATAGCCCCTTGCGTTTGTCTCTGATAAGACAGGAGGGAAGGAATTGCACTGGGAGGATAAAGTCTTATCTAAAGTCTTATTACTAACTAAGAGAATATAGTCATCAATTACCTCTTTACCTAAACTTCCATAAGAATTTAGTCTCCCCTAAATTTGGTGAGCAGTGGGGGTGTGCACGTGTGAGAGTGAGGTTCCCACCATGTGTTTGGCTGTGGGGTGTGGCATGGATTGCATGGCAGAGGCTCCACAGACAGAGGGACCAATTTGGGACTCTTGGAAATCCCGGGCCAAGGTGACTGATCTGAGGTGGTGTCATCCAGCACTCAGGAATCATCACATGTGGACTCCTAACAGGCATGATGGGTCGGAGAAGGGTGCCAATGACAGGTTCACTTGGGGTGTGTTTGTGGGGCAGTTGGGAAATGCAGGGGAAGGTGCCTGGGAGCCCCCAGGGTATGGGAGTCTGGGGCTTTAAAGAGAATTTAAGGAGACAGGTAGAAAGATCTGGGTGTCAAACATTTTAGGTTGGTATTTTAGGGTTGGAGAAGGCGGCTTATATTTTACCAATGTTATCAGTAGTTGTAATAATAATTATTATTGTTACTCTTGTTCAGCACTTATAGATTGCAAAGCAGCTAACTAGGCCACAGATTTACATCCCTTCCCTCACTGAGGAACAACAACCGTGGCTAGGCATGGTGGTTCATGGTTGTTCATAATCCCAGCACTTAGGGAGGCCAAGGTGGGAGAATTGCTTGAGCTCAAGAGTTCAAGACCAGCCTGAGCAAGAGGGAGACCCCATCTCTATTAAAAATGGAAAAGTTAGCCACGCGTCATGGTGGGTGCCTGTAGTCCCAGCTACTCCAGAGGCTGAGGCAGAAGAATCACTTGAGCCCAGGCGTCTGTGTGAGCTGGGATGATGCTACTGCACTCTACAAGGTAGACACAGTTAATATCCCTGTTTTATAGATGAAAAAATAGAGTGTTAAAGAAATGTGCTTAATATCGTACAGCCTATGTATAGCCAAGTCATCGTTTGAATCTGGGCTCTCCTTGTTGTGTTTCTATGGCCCCATATGTATTATGTTTATATATGCTTCATTGTACACATTTCCCTGATGGGTGGCTTGTAAAGAATTGGCACCTATGCCCTCTTCTTGAAAGAATCCTGGTCTTTAGAGCCAAGAAAGTTCTTCGGCTGCAGATGTCCTGGTGGTGGCCTGGCAGTCAGGCATTTGTCCTCTAGAGTCAGCAGTCTTGGCCCTTGCAGGTCCTTGATGCCACAAGATTGTCCCTCAACAGCCCAGTCCAAGATGACAGGCCCAGACTCCCGGTCCTGCCCCAGTGCTGCAGGGTCAGGCTCCCAGGCGCTGGTGGGGCCGATCTGGTAGGGCTGAGGGCTGTGAGGGCTGGGTTCTAAAGGCCTTAATCTCCTCCTCATTATGTACCCTGACCTCCAGCCAGGCCCACAGACTCCTGTAGTGGACGTTTGTCTTCAGAGTGGAGAGTGGAGCTTCTTAACTCATCCTAATGCCTGAACCTTGAGGTCCTCACCTGGCCCAGAATAAGTGCTTAGTAATTGTGATATGAATAAAATGGTGTCTCCTGAGGGAGTGACAGGTGCATTCTGAAGACATTAGGCAGAGGCCAGTGGGACCAGAGAATGGGGATTGTGGAGCACTATGGAAGGCTGTGCACAGACAAGTGGGGACTAGAGGGGGGCTGCTCTTTGCAAACTGGCTCCTAGGCCATGAGATTCATTCTGGAGGTAATTATTGATTCCCGAAAACTCTGAGATAGATTATCTATGCTGGTTCATTTCTCATGTATTTATTTTAACACAGATATATTGGGCACCTATTTGCGCCATGCAGCGAACATAAAGAGACTTAGTCTCTATAGTGGAATTTATGTGCTGGGAAGGGAGGACCATCTGTGGGATGTTTGAGAGAAACCCTAGTCTTTTAAGGGGCTTTGGCCTTGGCTCTCTGGGCCACAGAAGAGAAACAGAGAACCTCCTCTGTCCCCTGTTCCTTCATTCACTTTTATGAATATTTATAGGCTGGGCACACTGGCTCGTGTCTGTAATCCTAACCCTCTGGGAGGCCAAGGTGGGAGGATCCCTTGAGCTTAGGAGTTTGAGACCAACCTGAGCAAGAATGAGACCCAGTCTCTACTAAAAATAGGAAAATTAGCCAGTGTTGTGATGGGCACCTGTAGTCCCAGATACTCAGAAGCTGCAGCAGGAACATCACTTGAACTCAGGACTTTGAAGTTGCTGCTAGCTAGGCTGAGGCCATAGCCTGGGCAACAGAGCAAGACTCTGTCTCAAAAATTAAATAAATAAGTAAATAAAACAAATATATGTAGATCATCAGACAATATGATTTTTTTTTTTTTTTGAGTAAAAGATGGCAAGGGAATTTCACCAAGTCCTCTTCCTTTTTTTATTTTGAGTTTGGTCTTACTCTGTTGACCAGGTTTGAGTGTAGTGGCATCATCATAGCTCACTGCAACCTTGAACTCACAGCCTCAAGTGATCTTCCTGCTTCAGCTTCCCAATTAGTAACAGGTGCATACCACCAGGCCCAACTAATTTTTGTAGAGATGGGGTCTTGCCATGTTGCCCAGGCTGCTCTCCAAAGTGCCTTACTTCTTATTAATGTGGGGAGTGTCCTGAAATCCAGATGAATGGATTTCATATCTGAATGAACCCCAGAGCCTAAATGGTGGTAATCAGTGGCCCACCCTGGCCTTCCACCCCCCAGGGTGGTCCCCTCTGCAGATGCAGCTGCGTCTCCTCACCCCCATCTTGGCCCAGGTCCCTACCATCTTTTTGTGTTGACCACTGCACAAGTACCTTGACCACTGCCCCTGTAGCTACTCTGCCCTGCAGTCAGTGTTTTCTGTCTGTATGCAGAAGGATCTTACAGAGATGCAAAACTGGCTGGATCATTTGCCCCACTCCTGTTTATGACTCCTCAGTAGTTTCAGTTGCTCCTGAAATAAAGCAACAGATCTCAGGCTCTGCATGATCCGGCTTGGAGGTCCTTGGCTGGATTCCCCCATTAAAATCGCCTGGGCAGTCTGGATAAAATGCCAATACCCAGGCCCTACCTGAAAGTAATGACATTAGAATTTCTGGAGGCTGGGCCAGGGCACAGGGAGTTCCCAAGGTGGTGTTGGTGGTGAGACTCCTTGGCCCCGCCCCTTCTCTGGTTTCATCACTCTGGGCAGTGCCTTCTTGTTCCAGGCCCCTGGCCTTTCTTCATCCCTGTAGCTCTTCATCTTTTCTCACCACCACTCCCACCTTCTCTTCCCTTGCTCTTCCTACCTCCATGTCCCCTTCCAAAATTCTCTTTATTCTTTAGGACTCACACCATTTCTTGAAGGATACCATCTAACCCCAGGTGAAGTCACATTTCTTCTTTGCCATTATTCCTGATGGCTTTTGTTTAACCCCCGGCAAGGGCTGGTGGGCCTAGGCACCCATCTGTTGAGTTCACCAGGACACCGCCAGCATTCCTGAGCTACCCCTAGCATGGCAGCAGACTGAAAGGAGGCCTGAGCCTTAGGTGATCAGTGGGCTGGAGGCTGCCGTGGGCTGGAGGCTGCAGGGCTGGGTGCGAGGGTTGAAAGACATGAGAGGTCCTTGGGTCCCTCCCCGTCCTGCCCTTGGCTCTGCTTGGAGCTGCGTCAGGCCTAAGTGGCACAGTCAGTGCCTGTGTATGCCAGCGTGTCCCTGGGTCACATTCTTCCAGGCCAGAGCCTGAAAGAGGCTTAATCCTCAACACACCCAGAGTGGGGCCCCACGTGCAGACACTGGAGTGTGATTTCTTAGCCTACAGGAGGCGTTACAAACTGAAACATGCTCGTTTTTATTTCAGAATGTATCACTGAAATGTCATTTGGCAAGTGATGCTGATTTTCCACTTACAGAGTAGTGCACATTTAAAAATGAGTCCATTGCAGCTTAATATATTTTAGAGAAAAATGTGGGTAATGAGTAGAACAGGTGGTGCCCAGAGAGGGAAGGAATGACCACAGTGGCGGAGGTGACACTGGGCACCCACCCTGGCTCCCTTGATGGGCTGGTGTATCCATCTCCCTCTGCCCAGGATGATGACACAGCTTCCCCTTCTCTGGGGAATTTTGAGAAGCTCCCAGGGAAGCCTGGGGGATCAGGCTCCCACCCCTCTTCCTGCAGTTACACTCCACCAAAGCCTGAGGGGAGGGGATGGGCGTGTGAGAGCCCAGCCCCCTTGCCTGGGGCAGGACAAGCGCTGCTGCCCTCATCCCTCCCCAGAGCTCCTCAGGCTGAGCTGCACTCCAGCCAAACCCACCTCTGTGCCAGTCTCCTCCCCTCTGGCATCCGCGCCCCTCACTTCCTCCTCAATTTCACTAAAGAGCCTCCTTCAGAAAATCCCTAGAGCAGAAGAATCCACTCCCCAGCCTAAGACCTGAGACGGTGACATTCAGGTCCTGGCAGGTGGGGCGCCACTCTAATCCAACCCTCTTGTTCTGCCTGGGAGGATCTGAGGTCCTCCAGTTGGCAGGACTTGCCTTAGGTTACCAGGTGACTCCCTGGCAGGGCAGGGCAGGGTTAGTTGGAGGAAACAAAAGATCAAGGACTAGATGATTCTTGTCATGGTGTTGGGAAAATATGCCAGTTTCCTCTCCCAGGAGGCTTCATGAGAAAAGGATTCATTCACTTCCTTTTACATACACATTTAAATACGTGGTAATACGTAAATGTAGATACATGACATTAGATACAGTGGTTGTGTCTGTGGGGAGGGTGTGATCCTCGACTTCAGAGCACGTGAAGTGAGACAACTCTGCTTACAATGGCACCATTTAAGGACAGTGCAAGGGTCATCCTGGTGGTTTGCAAACCTTGCTCTTTATTGGAATCACTTGGGCAGCTTTTAACAACGAAGAGGTCCTGATGTGATTGGTCTAGGAGAAGCTCCCGTGCTAGGCTCTTCTGCTTCCCGCAGCCTGATTTCTCTGCAGGCCCAGTGCTGCTACAAATTGATTGTGCCCGAGAGCTCTGGGCTTCTTTAGGCAAGGTGATGGTCGAGGCTCACACCCAGTTCTGCCACTTATCAGCAGTGTGACCTTTGGCCTCGCTGCCCATCCATCTTCTCATCTATGAAATGGGGTTCGTAAGGAGCCTAAAAAGACAGTATTCTGACTGAGACCTCGGACTGCAAGTGTTCTGATCCGGGCAGACCTGAGAGTAACTTAGGCACCGAGAGCAGGTTCACATGTCTGTTTTCGGCTCACGGTAGCTGGGGAGCCACACAGGATCTCCACAGTCCGTGTAAGCAGAAGATCTCGTACGCTTTTATACCCAGGGGGACAAAGCAGCGAGCTGCCACCAGCAGTTACATAATCATGACATCACAGTGTGTGGTTACAGCGACTATCTGGGAAAATCAGCACCAGGTGTGAGAAGGCTTAAATGATCTTTTCTGGCCTTACAGATGGTATCTCGAATGCCTCAGTTCCTTACCTGCCTTGTTTTTCAGTCCATGTATGTCATGCCTTGCTCAGTGGGGGCCCCTGGACAGCCCTGGTGGAACATGAATCAAGAAGAGGCTTTGGTTTGCTCAACAAGGGTGATCTGGCCCCAGAGTCCCGTTGGTGGGAACCCAGGTCTTTGCACTTGGTCTTTTCCTCGGATGGTGCAGGGCCCCACCCAGACTGTGGACCTCCGTGGCTGTCCTCACCTCCAGCCCCCCTTGCCTCCCTGTCCTTCTGCCTCCTCAGTCTGCGGACGGAACCCCTGGCCCTACCCCCGGCACACCTGCCCAAGTCTGTTGGGGGCCTGGAGGCTGTGGGGCTCCCTGGGGAAGGATGACACTGTGCCTTCAGGTCCAGGCCCTTTACCTGAGGTTCTCCCAGCACGTCACCTTCTGCCACCCAGCACCCCACAGAAGAGGACTGCAAAATGTCCTCATCCTTTGGCCCATAGATGATCTTTAGTATGCACGGTGCTGGGCAGGGCCACAGTACTGCTGAGACAGACCTAAATCCCTGCCCTCAAGGAGCTTTCGGTGCAGAGGGATGAGACTGTACAAAGAAGTGAGTAGAGAGGGACAGAATTACAGCAGGTGGAGAGGAGGTCATACATCAGAGAGGAGACTAGGGCAGGCTGCTCACTTAGACGGGAACGTCGGGGGAAGCTTCGAGTAGGTGACTTTGGAATTGAGGCTGAATGAAAAGAAGAACCCAGTCACACCAAGATCTAAGAACTTACCAGGTAAAGGCACTAGCCTGTGCAAAGGTGCCACTGCCCAGGGGCCGGGGGAAGCTTGGTTTCAGTATCCCTGGCCTCAGGATACTAAACCGTCCTGACGGTTCTCCTGAGTAATCCACGTCTTCATGTCCTCCCACTGCACACATTCTGGGAATGCCCTGACCAGCAGGTGGTTGGAAATGGGGACACATGCACTCTACTTCGAGGGGCACCCTGAGATGTGATTGGGGTTTGGTCTAAGAGTTAAGGGGCACCTGGCCAGGTCAGCCCCTTCCAACTCAAAACCTACCTCCTGGCTTCTGACTTCTACTTTTCCTCCCACATCAGGGGCCACTGAGGGCTCTTAGGTAATGGCATTTTGTGGCATTCTTGTCCCAGAAAGGACAAAGGGGTTGAAATCCAAACCTCCAGTGAACACAGAACTTCCCAATTTTATTTATTTATTTTTTTGAGACAGAGTCTCACTATGTCGCCTTTGGTAGAGTGCCATGGCGTCACAGCTCACAGCAACCTCTTGGGCTTAAGTGATTCTCTTGCTTTAGCTTCCCAAGTAGCTGGGATTATAGGCACCCGCCACAATGCCTGGCTATTTTTGTTGTTGTTGTTGGAGTTGTCATTATTGTTTGGCAGGTACAGCCAGATTCGAACCTGCCAACCCTAGTGTATGTGGCCAGCGCCCTAGCTGATGAACTATAGGTGCCGAACCTAGAACTTCCTAATTTTTAAAAATCTTTTTTAAAATGAGTTTTGTTTTGTTTTTTGAGACAGAGTCTCAACTCTGTGGCTCCAGTGTAGAGTGCCATGGCATCATTATAATTGACAGAGACCTCAAACTCATAGGCTCAAGTGATCTTCTTACCTCAGCTTCCCAAGTAGCTGGGACTACAGGTGTCTGCCACAATGCCCAGCTAATTTTTTCTATTTTCAGTCGAGACAGGATCTTCCTCTTGCTCAGGCTGGTCTGCAACTCCTGAGCTCAAGCAACCCACCTGCCTCAGCTTCCCAGAGTGCTAGGATTACAGGTGTTGGCCCAGCTTAAATGAGCTTTTTAAAGTGTACAATTCAGGCAGCGCCTGTGGCTCAGTGAGTAGGGCGCTGGCCCCATATACCAAGGGTGGTGGGTTTGAACCTGGCTCTGGCCAAACTGCAACAACAACAAAAATAGCCGGGTGTTGTGGCGGGCACCTATAGTTGCAGCTACTCAAGAGCCTGAGGCAAGAGAATTAGCTAAGCTCCAAGAGCTGGAGGTTACTGTGAGCTGTGACACCACGCACTCTACTGAGGATGACAAAATGAGACTCTGTCTCTTAAAAAAAAAGTGTACAATTCATATTTTAATATATTCACAGATGTGTGTGACCATCACCACTGTCAATTTTGGAATATTTTCCTCACCTCAAAAAGAAACACTTTGCATACCCTTTAGCAATCTCCTCCCCTCTTTTCCCATTGTCTATCAGCCCTAATCAACCACTAATCCACTTTCCGTCTCCATGGAGTTGCCTGTTCTGGACATTTCGCATACATGGAGTGATAGAATTTGTGACCTTTTGCGTCTGGCTGCCACTGGGCATAATGTCCTCCGTGTTCATCCGTGTTGCAGCATGTGTCGCATCCGTCTTCTTATGGCTGAATACTATTCATCATGCGGAGATGCACATTTTATTTATCCATTCATCCGCTGATGGACGTGTGGGTGAATTACGCTTCTATAAACACTTGGGTACAAGTTTTGCGTGGAGATAGGTTCCCATTTCTCGTAAGTATATACCCAAGAGTGGAATTGCTGGGTCACAGGGGAATTGTATGTTTAGTTGTTTGAGGGACTGCTGGGATGTTTCCACAAGAGGGTGCACTATTGCCTGTTCCCACTGGCAGTGTACGAGGGTGCCGATTTCTCTGCTTCCCTGGTTTTAATTTAATGCCCACCTCCATCCTTGCTTCTACCTCCTAGGAAGCTTTCAGTGGTGGAATTTCTATAAGTCTAGATAGGTTTCTGGGAGCTAGGTCCCAGGGTTAAGCTAGGCCCCATCAGAGGTTCTGAGACAGGCTAGGCCCAGGCCAGTGGAGGGAGCAGGGGTGTGAGGTAGAAGGAGGGAGGTCACATACCCAGAGGTTCCCTGGGTGGGGACCACTGAAGACCAAATTGGAATTAGTGGCAGAGAGAGCGGAGTGCTGTGTGCCGCCGGATGGGGATTCATGATGCCAGAGTGATTGCAGATGGCTCTGTCTTGACATTGAGCCACCCAGTGAGAAAGCCATTCCCTTTTCCCTTTTTTTTTTTTTTGAGACAGAGTCTGATTCTGTTGCTCTGGGTAGAGTGCCTTGGCATTGTGACTCACAGTAACCTCAAATTCCTGGGTTTTGAGTAGTCCGCCTGCCTCAGTCTCCCAAGTAGCTAGTAGAGACAGGGGTCTCACTTTTGCTCAAGCTGGTCTTGAACTGCTGAGCTCAAGCAATCCACCCACCTCGTCCTCCCAGAGTGCTGGGATTACAGGCACGAGCCACCTCACCTGGCTGCAACTCCCTTTTCAATTCTCTTTTAACTCTTCTGATTCTTTCAAGGGGAAAATCTTAACTGGTACTAAGGTGTTCAGGGCCCTGCCAGCTCTAGTTTTCCTTCTTTAGCCAGGTCTCCAGCTTGGTTTCTTTGGCAGGCAACACCATCACACCAGAATTTGTGAACTTTTTGTGGGGAGGGGCAACAAAGGGGCTGTTTATTTTCAAAATCAATTTCTATTTATGGCAAGTGATGCTGAGACTTTTCCATTCCCAAGGAGCCAAAAGATTTATTTTTAAATTGCGTGTATGCGTGCTAGAAAGTAGGTAGGAAAAGCAGAAGACTGAGTTTGGGAACCTTTGTTCTAAAGGTTAGGGCCCAATAATCTGATGTGGTATGGGCAGTGCTGAGGCCCCCAGTCCTAGAGCACATACAAATGAAACCGGCTGGGGGTGGCGGTGGGGGTAGGGGGTTCTAATGAGCACACAGCGCCTTTCAGCTGAGACTGCATGAGTGTGCGATTCCCATTGTGTTAGGGCAGTTTCCCAATTCCATGGCTGGACAATGTCATTACTGCAGACGCAACATCACCAGAGGCGCTCCAGTGGGAAGGGTGAGATTTGGGGGAGGGGCAGGCATGCCTTTCTTTCCAGCATGGTCACCTCATAGCCCCCACAGGCACGCTGGTGGGGAAGTGTTACTATGGGATTCCAAGTTCATGGAAGTGCTGCCCACGGTGCTAGCTTCAGATCTGCTCTGGTCTTGATATTTTCATGGTGGGATTCCTTTTGGTTGGTGCCCTCCATGTCCGCAGTTCAGGGGCATGACCATATGGGCTGGGTACCCCAATGGAGAGATGCTCTACTAGTCAGAGTTCTGGAGAGAAATAGAACCAATATGGTGTGTATGTATGAAGTCTGACAATTAAGTTCAAGAACTCCTCCTGGGAAAAGTGCTACACGTCTCATTGTGAATATCACTATAGTCACCCTCACAGTACTCCCCTTGGGAAACTATGCACCATCACGAGGGCCTGGTTCACCCTTCAAAGCAATTTTGGAGCCCTTTTTATGGAATGGCCACCAGAGCTGTCATTGTATTACCCTACATGCCCTAAATGTCATCAAAATGTCTTCCTTTCACTATTTTCTTTATCTTCTGGTAAAGAAAAAGTCATGGGGGTTCAGATCAGGTGAGTAGGGAGGGTATTTCAGTACAGTTATTTGTTTGCTGGCCAAAAAGTCCCTCACAGACAGTGCCATGTGAGCTGGTACATTGCTGTGATACAAGAGCCATGAGTTGATTGCCCAGGATTTTCAGTTAAGATTTTTCTAACTGTTCCTGTATTGATGTTTACTGGCCTGCTATGCTTCTCACAGTCAGCTGATGATTTTGATCCATAATTTGATGAATTTTGGCAATGTTTTTAGCAGTTCTGCTCTTTATCCTCTGCCCTGACTTCTCTTCATCAATGCTGCTTTCTCTTTCCTCAGAAAAACCTTTAATCCATTTGTGCTGCCATTTTCTTCATGGTATTATCCCCATAAACTGGGACTAACACGTCCCTGATTTCGTTTTCACTCTCCACAAGTTTTAACAAGGAACTTACAAATGTTTGTTCATTGCTCTAATCCAAGCTCTGACATTCTCATAATGGCACAGACACAAAACCACACAACAATAATGAACACCACTCAGCAAAACACAGCCACGACTGTGAGACAGTGTTATACCAAAATTATAAGACCTCACCGAATTGTTTGTACAGTGCTGCCAACGTAAGCACACACTGGCAAGTTCATGAACTTAATTGTCAGACCTTATTCATAGAGAAAAAGATTTATTTATTTATTTTTGAGACAGAGCCTCAAGCTATCCCCCTGGGTAGAGTGCCCTGGCATCACAACTCACAGCAACCTCCAACTCCTGGGCTCAAGCAAGTCTCCTGCCTCTGCCTCCCAAGTAGCTGGGACCACAGGCTCCTGCCACAACTCCTGGCTATTTTTTGGTTGCAGCCTTCACTGTTGTTTGGCGGCCCCGGGCTGGATTCAAACCCGCCACCTTAGGTGTATGTGGCTGGCGCCTTAGCCACTTGAGCCACAGGTGCCAAGCCAAGAGATTTATTTTAAGAAATTGGATCATGTGATTATGGAGGCTGGCAAGTCCAAAATCTGCAGGATGAGCTGGTGGGCTAGAGGCCCAGGGAAGAGCTGATGCAGCAGTCCAATCTGGCGGAATTCCTTGGAGGAAGTCCACCTTTTGTTCTATCCAGGCCTTCAACTAATAGGATGAGGCCCACACACGTTAGGGAGGGTCATGACTTAGAGTCCACTGATTCAGATGTGATCTCATCCCCAAACATCCTCACAGAACCCTGTGACCCAGCCAGGGTGATACACGAAATGAACTATCTCAGACACCTAGCTTTAAGTAAAATAGAATCCCTTTCAAATTACTCCCTTTTAAATTCCTTTTGCCTCTTCAAAGAGGAAACCTTGGTTTTGTGCTAATATGTCTTCAAAACTTCCCAAATGCATGTGACATCCTGTTATAGCAAAGAAATAGAACTGCTGTCTTTGGACTCAGAGCTTTTAGTAGCAAGAGCTTCTAGCTGGAATTTAATAACAATGCTTTGTTTTCATTGTATTTTATTTTTTTCCAGCATTCTCTATTTATGGGAGGTGATGCTGACTTTCCATTCCAGTTGTGATATAAGGTTTTCTTTTTTAAAAATGTGATATTTTAAAAGTGAGTAAGCTAGGCTGTGTGGGAGTGACAGATCAGGGGACACTGCCTGAAATATCCCCTAACTATCCACATGCCCTGAGCTGCCCATTGCCCGTTGGCACTTCCTTCCCTCCCAGTGACTGCCCTGGTGGTTTATTTCTGCTTGGTGGCTCCTGTCCCATAGTGATAGCAGGGGACAGGATGTGAGAACGCTGGCTCTCTGGGGAAGGGAAAGGCCTGGTGATCCTATGACAGACTCCTTGACCAGAGTGTTAGAGATGATTAGTAACACACCCATGACCATGATGTTTGCTATGTGCCACATGCTGTTCTAATCACTTTCACTTAATTATCTCCCAGTAGTCCTGAGGTAGGTGTTCCAGTGTCACCCCCACTTTACAGATGGGAAAACTGGGGCATTGAGTGTTTTAAGCTGCTGGACGACGGTCCAGTCAGTCTAGCTCAGCTCTGTGATCTTACCTCATTTTGCTTGAATTAATTCCTGCTTGTCTTCCTCCTACCCTCTGTCCTCTGCCTGTGTTAACTTACAGGTTAACCAGGTGGGACCTTCGTTTCTTGTTCTGGGCACTCTTTGGGCCTGGCTCAGTTGTGGCCATGGGGACATAGTCTGTAACTTTCCAGCAAAATCCATCTACAGAAATGACAACTCTTGTCACTTATGAAAGAGGAAAAGGCTGTTAAGCTGAGTGTAACTGATCTCTGGGGGATTACTTGAAAGTCACTTGTACAAGGTACTCTGTGAAGAAGAGAATGTCATTAACCCAATGGGTGTGAGGGTGAGGAACACCTGGACTTTGACAGCTCCTCAGCCCTAGCAGTTTAATCCAAATCAACCTCACCCTCAGGCTGACGTGCTGTGTGCCTATAGCTATGCTACCAATCCTCTCTGGGCTGTAGTGTGGGTTTGCTGGGTGATGTAATTGCAGGGAGCTCCTTGGATTACATCAGCCAGCAGTGAACTCTTTAATTGACAGGGCCAAGCAGCAGTCATTGGCAGAATGCAATTATTAGCTGTTCTACAAAAGCTGCATAAATATTCAACAAATATTTGCTGAGCAATGTTGTGCACTGAGGGAGGTGACTGAGACATGGTTTCTGTCCCCGAGGAACTCTGAATCTAATGAGATAGTGTCTCCCCTATATCAATTAGTTCTCGGTGGGTAACAAATCACCCTAAAGTGTAAATGGCTTAGAAGAGAAAACATTAATTTTGTTCATGATTCTTAAGGTAGGGCAATTTGGGCTGGACTCAGCTGGGTGGTTTTCCTGATCTCAGCTGGGCTCACTTATGTGTCCATTGCCAGCTGGTAGGTCAGCTGGGTGGTTTTGAGTGGCCTTTGCTGGAAGAGTTAGTCTATCCTCTGACAGGCCTCCTGGTCTCTAGCCCAGGCCTGTTCCTGTGGTTGTTGGAGGGAACAGAGAGAAAGAGTGAGAGAGAGAGAATAGATGTGCATGAGCCTTCTTGAGGACTTGTCTCAGAATTGACTCAGTATCACGTTTTGCCACCTTTAATTGATAAAATCATAGGCTAGCTGGGGTTTTGGTGGCTGGGGATATAGATTCTACTTCTTGAAGAGAGAATTTGATCTGCTAAAAATATTGTTAACTTTTTTTAGTGAGGGCATGTGAGGGATATTGGTCTTTGTCTTTTCTTTTGTAACGTCTTTGTCTGGTTTTGAGGTCAGGCTAATGCCAGCCATATACGAGTTGGTGGGGTGGTGGTGGTGGTGGTGTTCCCTCCTTTTCAATTTCCTGGAATGGTTTGTGTAGAATTGGTATTATTCTTCCTTAAGAATAATGTATGTTTGGGAGAATTCATCAGTGAAGTCATCTGGGCCTGGAGTTTTCTCTATAGGAAGGGACTCTTTAATAATTTTTTTTCTCTTTTTATTGCCAGACTTGGGGGGAGAAAAAGGCTAATTCCATTTCTTTCTCTTTTGTCAGCCCTTACTTAGCACCTTGAAATCTGGCTCCTGTAGTCATTCATTCAACTCGTGTTTATAGAGCACCACCTGAGAGTGAGGTGCCGATGGGAGTGTTGGAAATACCACCCTGCACAGACACTGTGCAGGCGGATTTGTAACCCCCGAGTAAACAGCCACACGGTGACACAGGCTGTGAGAGCTGCTACAGAGAGAAAAATAACAAGCTTTAGTTTATTCCACTAAAACTGTGGTCACCTAGTCTGCCAAGGAGCTGATTCTCCCTCCTGATCCCTGTTTTCTGGTCTTTTCTCTTGGCTTCTGTCTGCTCTCGCCCTTGGTGGCTCTCCCTCTTCTGTGCCCACCCTGTGGCCTCCTACTCTGGCCTTGTCTCCTCTGTGTACCCTTCTTGCAGGGTAGGGGTCTTGCCTGCCGTCCCACACCCAGGACCCAGGGTTTTGGTTCCTAGCTCCTGTTTTCTCCTGAATGACAGTCCTGCCTGTACTTTCAACTGTTGGACACATTTCTGACTGTGGTTCATGGATAGACATTTCTAAAACCAAAGGATCGGTTTCCCCCCTCCTTCATATGAGCTCTTTCTGCCCCATCTGAGTTCAGACTATCAGACCAGAATCCTGTCCCATCAGCTCTGCTTCCAGAAGCTCTCTCCGCCCCTTCCCCTCTGCCCACCCTCTGTTCCTACCACAATCAAGACTCTGTTCATTTCTCACCAGGGCTGCTCTGGGAGTTTTCCCAGTTTCACCTCCTTTTGTTCCATCCTCCTGATGGTGATACTGTAGAGTATTTTTTTTTTCTAGCAGCAGATCTTATGCCTTTTCTGCTTACATACCCTCCCCTGCCCCCACAGTCTCCAGGTAACATTCCCTCTCCTGTGTCTCACCCAGCCTAGAGTTGTGCCCCATCTCCGGCCCAGCCAGACGCGTGCTATCCTTTGCTGCGTGCTGTTCCATGCCTCGGGATATCCTGCACCGCTCCCCTGCAGCACCCTTTCCCCACAGCTCTGCCTGCCAACTCCTCATCCTCAGAGACCCTGCTCAGTGTCACTTCTTTGGCGACGCTTCCGATGTTGCCCCCACCCCAGCACAGGGTCTCAGCACACGTGTCAGAACTCCATGCTTCTATCTGTACTTCCTTGTCCTCCACAGACCCGGCAGTTCCCAGGGCACACAGAGCGTGATTACTCATCCACGTATCAGCCGGGGTTGGTACATGGAGGGTACTCAATAAATTCTCACTTTATAATTTGAAAGAAGGGTCAATGAGCTAGTAATCAGAAGGCAAGGCTTTGAGCCCTGTCTGTCACCTGCAAACGGGATGATGTAAACAAACTCCTTAACTTTAATTTTTCACCTAGAAAGTGGATTGCAGCTCTTGCCTGTTCTTACCTCAGGCTGTCTCCTCACCAAAGGCGGGGGATGGGGGGATGGGGGCGTGGGGGGGCACGTCTGGCCTGCATGCAGTGAAGGGAAGCGCCTCCGCCTGGGGAACGCTGGGCTGACTGTGTTCTCGGCTTCCCTTGTCTCCAGTGTGCTTCAAAAGCGTGTCCCAGGATGTGGGCCTGGAAAAATGACATAGCAATGACCAGTGGCCAGCATCTGAAGCCAGATATGGCTCTAGGACTTTGGATAAATCCCTGATCAGACCTTAAAGTAACAGGACTCTGAAAGGAAAGGGAAATTCAGATTTAGGCCAGGCTGCATGCTGGTTTCTCTGGTACCAAACTGCCTGAGTTCAAATCCCAGCTCCTGCCTTTACTAGCTGTGTGACCTTGGGGGAAGTTGCTTAACTTCTCTGCACCTTATTTTCTTTACCTACAAAGTGAAGCTAATCATAATACCTACATCATAGTGTTTTGGTGAGGCATGAGTACGTTATTACATATGAAGAGCTTAGAATAGTGAGTGGCACATACGAGGGATAAATGTTGGCTATCATTATTGTTGAAGTTGTGGTTATTATTACTGCCACAGATTAGAAGACCCAGGGCCACTCAGACAGAATCATCCTCAGTGGCTTCTGCCCTGGAGTGCTGCCAAATTCCAATGTCCTGCCTGCTGCCATTTCCGGACACAGCCAAATGTTGACTTTGTGCCCGGTGCCCCAGTCACAGAGAGTGTGAAGCTGGACCGCCCAGGACAGATGGGCTTCCGCCATCCCCAGGGCATCATGGATGCCTCGATAGTCCCGGCTGGCTGGTGTCCAGATACCAGGGCATGAGGCTGAGCTGACCTCTGCCTTCCTGAAAACAGAGGCCAAAGCCTCTGCCCCCCAGAGCCCTGTAGACAGTGGGAGGAGCCTGGGTTCTGCCAGCCTGACTCAGGGCAGACCTTGGAGTCCTCCGAGGCCTGGTTGCTCACCAGCACCGCCTCCCCCAGGGTTTGGTGCCAGAGCCTCCCTGGCCTTTTAGCAAGAGCTACAGGGGTGGGGGTGGGGCATTTCTGGTTTGAGGAACTGACCCGGTACCCAGCTGCCAAACATCTCAGCTCAGTGTTGAAAGTTTCCACCCCTCAGGATTGTCCTTTTGCCCACAATTCTGGGAAAAGGATCCAACTCAGGCTGAGAATGGTCTAAATTGTAGGAAGAACTCCTGAGGGTGGGAATGGAGTTGGGTGGACCGAGCGGTCATCCTAACAGCACGTTCTTTCCCCGCGGGAAGCCAGCCGGCCGCTCTCTTGTTCACTTGCACGTAATGCAGAGTGTGCCAAAACCGTTTCCTTTTGGCAACAGCGAGCGGGGCATGGGGCTCCCAGGGTGGAGATTAGTGTTTTTATGAAGGAGAGGACAGGAGCAGACCCTTACGCTGTCCGTGGGGGCTTATTTACCCACAAGCCCTTATGGGGCTGTTTCACCATCAGCGGCAAATGTTGCTTCTAGGGGAGGCGGGGCCACACACACACACACATCACATACACTCTCACACACACTGTAAGGGTGCACTGGATGGAGGCATAGCAGGACAGCCCCTCTGTAGAGGCGGTAAGGAGATCCCAGTTCTTGGTAAGCTTGTTTGTTATATGAGGTCAGGATGAACATTTCTGTGGGCACCATCCCTCTTCCTGTCAACCTTTAGAAATTGACATGTGCTGAGCCACAAATGTTCCATTCTGTGTGCAGAATTTCCAGAGCCCCACCCCCTTCCCGGTGCCCACCCCTTCCTCCTCCCTCTCACCCTCCTCAGCCCTGTGTACCCCAGTTCTGCTGCCCAGAGGACTCTGGTTGCTGCTGGAGGAAATCTGTGTGATGCTTCTCCTACCCGGGGGGCGGATTGTTTTTCCTTTCAGAAAAATTTTATTTAAAATCTCAATCCTGTCTGGGTAAGGTGTCTCACATAATCCTAGCACTCTGGGAGGCTGAGGTGGGTGGGTGGCTTGAGTTCAGAAGTTCAAGACCAGCTTGAGCAAGAGAGAGACCCCGTCTCTAGTAAAAATAGAAAGATTAGCCAGGTGCTATGGCTGGTGTCTGTAGTTAGTCCCAGGTTGCTGTGAGCTATGATATCATTGCACTCTACTCAGGGTGACAGAGTGAGACTCTATCTCAATAAAGAAAGAGAGAAGGAGGAGAGGGAGAGGGACAGGATCTCAATCCTAGGCTGGATGTGGTGGCTCACGCTTATAATCCTAGCACTCTGGGAGGCCGAGGTGGGTGGATGGCTTGAGCTCATGAGTCTGAGACTGGCCTGAGCAAAAGCAAGATCCCATCTCTGCTAAAAACAGAAAAACTGAGACAGGAGGATCGCTTGAGTCCAAGAGTTGGAGGTTGCTGTGATCTATGACACCACCGCACTCTGCCCAGGGCAACAGCTTTAGATTCTGTTCCAAAACGAAAATAAAAAAGAAAATCTCAATCTTAAGATCCCATGTTCTGTATTATTTTTTTGTGACTACGTCTATGGGTATTTCATAAAATGCCTTACCTCTGGAGACAGCTTACCATGGTACCTATAATATACCTGAACCAAGGTTGAGGTGTCCAGGCAATGTACTGAACTCTGTGCGTCCACCTGAATGTCTGGGTAGAAAGAGGACACGCTACCATATGTTTAGAAAACAGAATTGAATCCATCCTGCATGTGTGAGTGATTCCTTGTAAATATCAAGGAAAAACTCTATAATCCAAACCAATCTCAGAGTAGATCCATAAAGACAGCAAATGCTTCAAGCGAGGCCAGTGAGCTAACAGGGTGAAAAATTCAGAAAACCCTGTTTTTGGTGCAAATGAAGACAAAAGTATAGTCCTTAATGAGGCCCTCTCTTAATGAGCCCAGTCATGTCTCAACTTCGGCGAATAGGCCAGTGTCGAGAGAGGATGCTTTCACAAGTCCCTCCTGCCTGGCATAAAGCTTGAGAGAATGAATCCAGACAAAGGTAAAAGACACAAAGATGATTGGATGCCACCCTGTGCCTTGCCTGATTTTAATTAGGCTGCTGTGTGGTTTTTATGAGACCCTAGGCATATGAGTAGGAAAGAGAGGAGGAGAGAAATGCCTTGTATTTGGAATTGGAAAACCAGGGATTTGTGTCTCAGTCCCGCAAATGTTGGCAAATCACAGAGGCTTTGGCCTTGGAGACTTTGGGAGCTCTGGTTTCTCATCTGTAAAATAGGGATAATGATACTTTACTCTGCCAGCTTTATCAGGTTGGCGTGAAGACCCAAAGCCAGACGCACTGTGTAAACTGCAACTTGACCTTTAATCATGATGACTCTCCTTTTCACGTGGGATGACCCCTTCCCACATATCTGCTTTATCTCCCACCTGTCTTGGAGTTACGCCAGCCCCTGGTGCACTGACCACTGTTGGGAGAGAATTTGCTATCTTCTCTGAAGAGTACTGTCCGTGGATTGCTTGTCCCACTTGTCTTGTGATAGCAGCAGCTGCTGAGGCTGCACATGGCAGAGAGCAGGGAGGGTAGCGTTGGGACAGTGACTGGCTGGAGGAGGCACACGGACATATGACTGAAACCAGGCATTTGCTTTGCTTCTGGGCTTCTAAAACAGAAGATCGGGAACTCTAAAAAACTTGGCAAGAACTGAAGAAATGTAGGAAATATTTGGAACCACAGGCAGAAAGAAAGGAAGGAAGGCAACTAGAAATTCTAGAAAAGAAAAAGTGCAATCATAGTACACTATTTGACTCTGCAGTATATAATATTTACTAGGTGATGATGTGAATGATAATTATTAATCTAAGTTTAGACTGTATTGGGATGATGGGAGGAGGAGGGCAAGTGATGGCGAGAGAAGCTTTTCCCAAAGCAAAAAGTTAATGATAATAAATAAGTTGGGAAATAGAAGTGCATAGATATTGTCTATAAATATGGCGAGATGGTGATCGTGGAAACAGCTGAAAGAGTTGAAAGTGATTGCTCCCAGGGAGCAGGACTGGGGTAGGCAAAGCCTGTGGTTTTCCATCAGATGCCTTTTGATTCTATTATCTCTTTTCTTTAAAAAAAAAAAAAAAGCATCACCTGTGTTATATAGATCAAAATATTTTAAAAAGATAAGTTCTGCGTATCATAGGACTTTGATTTCTAGACAGGAACTACCCATTTGTTGTAGTCTCCTACCTGCATGTAGGTAAATGCCCAAACCCAGGGGACCTTTTAGAATATTCTGCTCCACTCCTGAGGAGATTGCAAAAGGAAAAACCACATGATTTGTACTGTGTACTGAACTTGTGCTTGAATGTGATAGAGCCTTTGGGAAATGATTGTGGACTCTTGAAAGATTGTTGTGGGCCTTCTCAGTGGTTTCCCATTGAGATAGTGTGGGCCAGGAGACCCTGTTCTAGTCCTGGCCTTGTTCCTGCCTCACTGTGAGGTGGAAGTCTGAGCCTTCCTGGGCCTCCATTTCTGCCTCTGGACAATCAAGGCTTTGAGTTTTCTAAGGGCCTTTATAGTTCTGTGTTTCTAGAACTGTGAAGTAACAGTAAATACCTGTTCAGGGTAGGGGATGGACAGTAAATAAGTGAACAAATAAGATGTTCTCAGGTCATGTAAGTCCTGCAAAGAAAATAAACTAGGGGATGGGATAGATTATGGTGGAAGGGAGCACGGTTACATTGTGGTCAGGGACATGTCTTGGAGGAGGGGAGGTTTGAATTGAGACCTCAACAGTGCCAGAGAGCCAGCAGAGTGTGGGACAGAGAGACTGCTCCAGGGAAGTGTGTTCCAGGGAACTGAGACCAGGCCAGTGCTGCTAAAGCAGCAGAGCGCTGAAGCTTGCAGACACAAGGGGACACAGGAGGGAGACAGATTAGCATTCAGTATTACATTTTTTGAAGAGAAGATAGGGTTTTATGAATGGAAAGGATTAATTCTGGTACCACTGTGGGTTTGGTGGGGCAGCCTTCATCCAACAAGCAGCCCAAGGAATTGTTTGCTCTTTAGTATCACCAAAGAGGGCAGGGTGCGAGGATGTGGGTATGTGTTGTGGGAAGGCCACCACACCACTGGGAAAAGCTCTGGGGATGACTTAGGCTGGTCTCTGAGGCCTAAACTATTTCTGGAGGAACTAAGGGATGTTCATAAGTCAAAGGGTCCTTTTCCACCCACTCTCATCATGCCTAAGACTTGGCCCAGTGGGCAGAGCCTGTGGCTCAAAGGAGTAGGGCGCCAGCCCCATGTACTGGAGGTGGGGGGTTCAAACCCAGCCCCAGCCAAAAACTGCAAAAAAAGACTTGGCCCAGTCTTTTGATACCCTCTGAAGATCAAGACACAGCACTACCTATGTGCTTTGCAGTAAATTAAGGTTTTAAAATTACAAGTAGAACAAATTAAATAGTCATAGTCTTTGACTCAGCGCCCCCACTCCTGGATATCTGTTCTTTCATATCCTAATGCAAATGTGCAAAGAAATAAACCCAAGAGTGTTCATGACAGTGTAGTACAAAGTAGCAGGAAGTCTGGGAGTGACCTAAATGGCTACCAGTGGGGAACTAGTTAAATAAATAAAGGGAACACACCAGGCGGCCATTCTGAGAATGAGGATTTATAAGCACAGGAAAGAATGATCTTGGAGGGGTATTATTAGAAAAGCTCGGTTGGGCTTGGCACCTGTGGCTCAAGTGGCTAAGGTGCCAGCCACATACACCTAAGGTGGCGGGTTCGAGTCCCCAGCCCAGGCCTGCCAAACAACAATGATGGCTGCAACCAAAAAATGGCCGGGCGCTGTGGCGGGCGCCTGTAGTCCCAGCTACTTGGGAGGCTGAGGCAGGAGACTCGCTTGAGCCCAGGAGTTGGAGGTTGCTGTG
>CAUYTI010091037.1:0-58253 GCA_963575145.1 Galago senegalensis | reverse complement strand
GTCCCAGCTACTTGGGAGGCGGAGGCAAGAGACTCGCTTGAGCCCAGGAGTTGGAGGTTGCTGTGAGCTGTAATGCCACGGCACTCTACCCAGGGGGACAGCTTGAGGCTCTGTCTCAAAAAAAAAAAAAAAAAGAAGTTAGGGAAAAATACTAATAATCCAGAAGTGAATGGTTATAACTCAGGAAATGGGATGAAGTAATTTACTTAGTGTAGAAACCACAACCTAGAAGAATTTAAAAGAAGTTTAACATTTTCTCTGGATTAAGAATAATATTGAAAATAGCAATTAGATATTGCACTAAGCTGTGAATAATTAAGGCAAGAAAAAACTTGTAGCTCAACACATAAGGATTTATTCTGTTAAGATCCTCCTCTGGTTCTGCTCCATCAGGGATTCCACCCTCGGGGTCACCTTATGACTTAAGGTGCTGCAGAAAGCGTTGCATTTTGTTGCATCCTGTTGATTGAATCAACTTCCTTCAAACCAACATCAAGGAGATTTCATACAATGGGTTCCTTTGCACCTTTCTGTGTAGGATTTAATCATACCAGCTGCAAGGCAGGGTGGGAAATGCAGTTTTTAATGTGGATGATGATATATGTAGCTTGAGGCTTGGGTTCCGTGACTAAGGAAGGAGGAGTATTGACAGGCAACCAGCAATCTTTGTGTTTCCAGCACCTAGCAAAGTATCTGGACTCTTAACAGTGCCCAGTAAGTGTTCATGACTGAAGGCTTCTCAGTGAAGTTGCCTAAAATAACTGACCCCTGTTTGCTGTACTTGTCTTTGAACTTCCAACCTTTCCTTTGGGACTTTTGGTTCTGACCTATCATAGGAGGCCTTAGTTTCCTGTCCACCTTGACTTTTTTCCTTTTCAATATTTTCCGTGTCATTCCCATCTTAATTTCCCTTCACCATGGGTTTTTGTCATCCGGAGAACTCGATGACTGCAAAGAATAATTGAAGAGATGAAATAAAACACACCTGAGTAGGCTGAGCAGACTAAAATCCTGAATTTCTTTTTCCTTTTTCAATCAGTAACATATTTTAGACCATAATATCCAGGTATTTATTCTGTTTCCTCTTTTATTCTCTCATTTTTTATTTCTTTAAGTCAGTAGACACACAGATGCTTAATTTTTGCTGCACAATATTGTTATACAACTTTAGTAACATAATGAAAATTGAAACGTGTTAAAGGAAGTGATGTGAACATTAATAAATATGGATGGTTCAATACACATTTTTGAGAAAACAAGGACATTTTATGAATCTAGTATTTTTCAATACCATCTGTACTAAGGGTTTAGAATCTATTTGTGTTCAGAAAATGATGATTATATCAACAATTAAAAATTAAATATATTTTTACTTTTAGAACCCTGGATATGCTGGGCGCCAGGAACTACCAGAAAACTTAAAAATCCAGTTTAGAACGGTTGCTATGATGGTTCCTGATAGACAGGTATGTACCAGGATTTAAAACCATAATATAATTTATATTCTTTCCTGTTTTTCACTAAAGTTATTGAAAAAAATCTCACTATATTATTTTTCAGATCATTATGCGAGTTAAACTCGCAAGCTGTGGTTTTCTTGAAAATGTTATCCTGGCTCAAAAATTTTATGTTCTTTACAAACTCTGTGAAGAGCAACTTACTAAACAGGTAACTTTGTGTATTTTTTCCATAGCTATAGAATTTGGTTTTTCATTTCGCAGTTTTACCTTGATAAATGCTCATCAGTGAGTTAAGAAAAAAATCTCACTGACTCTTTTCTAGAATGTACAGAGTGTCCCAAAGGTCTCCCCTAAAGTTTCCACATACAGGGAAAAAATGAGAAATTATATCTAAATGCACCTTTATTTGCAAAACATTCCTTATGGAATTTTGCAAAGAGGTGCCAAACAAATAGAGAATATTTTGTAAAATTTTGTTAGGAATTTTTTTTTTTTTTTGAGACAGAGTCTCAAGCCGTTGCCCTGGGTAGAGTACTATGGCATCATAGATCACAGCAACCTCCAACTCTTGAGCTCAAGAGATCCTCCTGCCTCACCTTTTCTATTTTTAGTAAATTCGGGGGTCTTACTTTTGCTTAGGCTGGTCTCAAACTCATGAGCTCAAGCTATTCACCTGCCTCAGCCTCCCAGAGTGCTAGGATTTCAGGCGTGAGCTACTGCGCCTGGCCTTCTGTTATGAATTATTTGCAAATGAAGGTACATTTAATTACAACTTGCCATTTTCCCTATGTATGGCAACGTTAGGGGCAATCTTTGGGACACCCTGTATTTGTAATTAATTGGACCTATTGGTTATGTATTTTTTAAAGTTTTTTATTCTGAAATAACTGTAGATTTGCAGGAAGTTGCAAAGAATACACAAGGAGGTCTGTGCATTTCACATTGCCTCCACTAACGTTGGCATCCTGTAACTGAAATATGATAACTAGCCAGAAAATTGATACTGGAATGATCCACAGAGTTCATTCCAGTTTCTCCAGTTATACATGAATGCGTGTCTAATTGGGTGTATAGCTCTGTGGAATTATGTGACGTGTATAGACTGAGGTAATCACCTCCACAGTCAAGACACAGAACTGTCCCATCTCAGGTTTCCCTCCCTTTGTAGCCATACTCACCTTCCCCCCAGACCTCTAACCTGTTGCAGCCACTAACCTTTTCTCCATCTCTGTAATTTTATTTCAAGAATGTTATGTCAACGGAATCATACAGTTTGTAGCCTGTTGACTATATATTTATAGTTAGTTATTTATAGTTATAAACTATAGTTTATAGTTTTACTATATATTTAAAATCTATTGTGTGTACTCAGACGGTATTATTTTCAAAAGCTATTTTAGGTACGAATACTGTATCACACATCTTGGTTTTTCTAAGGGAATGATCATTTTTCAGGCTAAAGAAAGGCAGGAGAATTGAGCTAATAAAACTTTACACCTCAGCCACTTCAGAACTATGACTTAGAAGTATCAGAATGTCATACGCATAGAGTGACTCTGCATTTAGTTTTTCAATTAAATAGTTTTTTTTTTTTTTGCCCTCTTGTCCCATCTTAGGTTCATTATGACTTTGGATTGAGAAATATTCTATCTGTATTGCGGACACTTGGATCTCAAAAAAGAGCCAGACCAGAAGATAGTGAATTAAGCACTGTCATGAGAGGACTAAGAGATATGAACCTCTCTAAATTGGTATCTTGCTTCTCTGAATTCACTTCTCTTCCAAGCTTTTGACCTGGTTTCTTTATATTCAGCTGACAAATGGGGGTTGGCTCGTGTTGGGCTGTGAGCACTAATAATTGCAGGTGTGTGATGCTCTCATTATGCTCCAGAAGGTGACAAACACTCCAATGCTCTATATGACCAACAAGGGCTGGAAGGACCTCTTCTTCTTTCTCTTCTTTTCTTTTTCTTTTTTTTTTGAGACACAGTCTCACTCTGTTGCCCTGACTAGAGTGCAGTGGAGTCATAGCTCACTGCAACCTCAAACTCCTGGGTTCATGTGATCCTTCCGCCTCCATAAAGTGCTGGGATTACGGGTGTGCACCACTTTTCTCAGCCCAGTGCCTCGTTTTAGCAGTTTTGTGCAATAAAACAGGTGATTGGTGGGTGTCAGCTCCAAAATTCAGCCCAGTTCTCTGTCATTATTCCTAATGTGACACAAATTCTAAAGATGAAAATCTGGGTTCACAGGAAACCATGAGATGTTTTGCTTTCTCTGTGTATGACTAGCTTATCTCAGGCATGTCTCTACCAAAACCCCACCATTCCTATTTTCCAAAGTCATACTAAAACTTTGCCATGGAGGTATGAGAGCTATGTCCCTGCTTTGTGCTTGTCACAGGTTCAGCCAGGTTGTTTGGAGCAAACTGATGGAGAGGTTCATGTCACGTGGTTGTTCAAGGGCATCTATGGGCCTCATATTGTGCCTATGCCCTGGGTGCACCAGGCTGGGGAAGAAACAGTTCTCAGGAAGCTCAAGTTCTAGTTACAAAAACAAGTAACATCTGTAGAATTCATTGCTATTATGAAGACTTTTCAGGCATATTGTCTTGTTTGAGCTCTGGGATATGGATGGCTGGTTTGCTTATCATTTTACTTGTGGGAGAAGTAGACTCAAGGTGTTGGAGGACTCACCTGTAATCATCGTCAGTTGAGAGGCTAGCACAGAAGCCTGGAAGACTTTCTGATGCCAAATCCTCTGCTCCTTCCTGTATACCTCACTGCCTCTCTTATGTAATGTCATTCTTGAAATTCCTGGATAAGTATTTTAAAAAGCATCAGGGAATTTCTAGAGAATAAGGAGAAATCAGAAGGGGTCAGAGGTTGGGAATGGAGCAGTCTATATATTAAAGTCATAGCAAGTAAGGATTAGAGTCGGTTCACTCGAACCTACTGCTCATAAAAAAGCCTGAGAAGACTTTCCTGGTGGAGTTTCCCAGCCAGTGTTGAACTGAGCCTTGCAGGGTTATGGGTTCTTCCTCTCAATTTAAATAAAATATTAATACTCTGTTCTCATGGGATTTGGACTATAAATTGCTGTTTTTAAGGTTAATGCAAATGTCAGTCTATGAGAAGCAAAACATTCATAAAAAAGTAATGAGATCAGACTCTGAGGCCCCATTGTAGACTTGTTGAATGCCAAGGAACTTTGGGTACTATGTGTATTCAGTGGTGGTGCTCAGGAGAAAGCAAAGAGGGCGCAAGACTGATTAGGAGAATGAGAGATGAGTCTCAGGGCATGAGGCGCTAAGTGCTCTGCGGATTCTAGGTAGATGATCAGTATCTGTTGTCTGAATGAGTTATTTTAACCTGTGCCCCCTTAGATCGATGAAGATGAACCCCTGTTCCTCAGCTTGATCAATGACCTGTTCCCAGGATTGCAGCTGGACAGTAGTACTTACGTGGAACTGCAAGCTGCGGTAACCAACCAAGTTCAGCTGGAGGGCTTGATTAACCATCCACCCTGGAACCTCAAACTTGTGCAGGTAAAGGAAATCTCATCTTTCATCAGTGTAGTAATAAACATGTATTAAAGATTGCCATCTGAGTAGAAGAACCGATGGTGAGTCTCACCTCATGGAAATGCTCGAGCTAAATTGAAACACCATATATGGAGGTGCTAAAAACACGTATACACATCCTAAGAAAAGAAAAAACTTCACTAAAATTGTAATACTTGAGTCAGCATATACCAGTAACACTTGTTATCAAACGTGTATTCTATCTTGTAGCTCTTGCAATTTCAGAAGTCAAATATGACTCGAGTATTACAATTTTAATGCATTTTTTTTCCTTTCTTAAAATGTGTGTACATGTTTTTGGTGCCTTCTGTACATATAATTATTGCAAGAAGAGTCCTTCAGGGTGTGTTTTTGTCTTAGAGATAATAGTATGGGTTTTCCCAGCCTCACAGTAATCAAGGAGTGATCGTTACTCACACCTGGTGCGAAAGTTGGGTGGTAACCAGAATCTCACCAACAGTTGGGATGGGACAGTAGGATGTAAAACCCTGCGAGCTGGAGCCAACTAACAGTGAGCGCCTCTGCTGGGTACAGTCTGAGGAGTTTGGGAGGGCTACCTTGTTCCTGCTTTGTGTTTGGGCATGTTGTATCCTTCACATACACTGAAACTTAAGGCCTTTGCCTGTGTCTGTCAACACCTTCCATCCTTGTGTTAGCTGTCCACCCACTTTATCAGCAGACTCAAGAAGCTGTGGCAGAGACACGAGATTAAATCTCTGTGAGCTTGATGCCTTGGGAGTATTTCCCAGGACTATTGGAAAATGAAGGAGCTTAAATCGTGGAGATTGTTAAAAATTGCATTTAAAACATAAACAATCTTGGCTCGGCACTTGTAGCACAGTGCCTCTTCTTGCAATAATTATATGTACAGAAGGCACCAAAAACATGTACACACATTTTAAGAAAGGAAAAAAAATGCATTAAAATTGTAATACTCGAGTCATATTTGACTTCTGAAATTGCAAGAGCTACAAGATAGAATTTGGCTGGCAGGTTCAAGCCCAGCCCAGGCTAGCTAACCAACAATGACAACTACAACAACAACAAAAAAATACCTGGGCACTGTGGCGGGTGTCTGTAGTACCAGCTATTTGGGAGGCTGAGGCAAGAGAATCACTTGAGCCCAAGAGTTAGAGGTTTCTGTGAGTTGTGATGCCACAGCACTCTAACAAGGGTGACATAGTGAGACTCTATCTCAACAAACAAAAAAACAAAACAAACAAACAAAAAAATTCTTATTTTGATTTACTCTTGTTGCCAAGTTATAAGACATGCAAGTATTTGAGACATGTGTCTAAACCTTACAAATAAATAGTCACATGGAGGAAAAGTTCAAATAGTTTTCATCTGTGTATTGAAAACCATTCTAAGTATTTTAAAAAAAATTCTGAGAAAATATGTCCCATGTCTATGCATACAATATATTGAATACTAAATTCATACTAGTCATCTCAATGGGTAGGGACTAGAATTTTGGGTTCTTGATGTCAATAATACTGCTCTTGAAGATAATGATATGGACAGTGCCTCTATTGCTTTTAAACTCTGGGTCACAACAGTAATATATTTCTGTCCAAAATATTAGAAAAATAACTCAGATTCTACCTCTGATGAGCTTTCAGACATTTGAGTTCTCATTTTTGTTAAAATAGAGATCATAAGACTGACAAAATTGACTTGTGGCATATGATACCAAATTATAAATAGGACCTAAGGCCACACCAGGCAAGGGTTAAGTCACTGGCCCCTACACTTAAAGGATAAACTTATGTTCTAACTGCCACAAGGTTTTTCTTTTTTTCTAGCAGCTAAACAACCACTAGCCTTGAGATAAGCAATGTTGAAACAGTTGTTTCAGCAACAGTGTTGAGATAAGCAATGTTGAAACAATTGTTTCAGCAACAGTGTTGACTCTGATGCTATCTAACTGGCACCTGCCTCCCTCCCCCCACCATTCCACAGGATGTAACTATAGCTTTGATAGGACAAGAGACTGATAGCAGTAACTTCCTCTTGATTCCGAGACCATCAACCACGGACTGATTTGGGCCAGTTTATGGAAGCCACACACTTGAGTGCCCTTGTGTCCTTTCTTCACCTGTTGACCTATAGAGCCTAATTGTAATGCATTTAAATGTCTCCACTCCCGTGGGTCACATGTAACACGGCATGTTGTGAATATTCATAACCTCTCTGCCTGTTGAATTTGTATATTTGGCCAACCTTTCAGCATAAATCCCTGTCCAGCCTCCACTCCCTTGATGTGTCTGTGTTCCCTTCAGGCTGAGCTTCCCACCCTGTCAGGGTGGCCACCCTGCAGGCTGTGACCCTTTATAAGAAGTGAAGTTCTCTCCAAACTCAGGGGACCTTGGGATTTTTTGTTAACATTTTTTGTTAAGGAAACCATAGACGGGATGTTGTACTGTTAGTGTCTCCTGAATCCCCTGTGCTGTTTCTGTGTGCCTCCTCACAGCCTCCGTGTGCTAATGGTGAAGGAAAGTACTCCAGCCACTTTGTTGGCAGGTACAAGAGTAGGCATTGCCGGGGGCTTATTTCGCACCCTCCCCCTAACCACCCTCTCCTTAGGTCAGGGCTGGTAGGTGATGGGGTAGGAAAGTCATGCTTGCTTGCTGCCAGGTGCAGCAATCACTGAGGTGCTGCTTACATTCCAGAGTCTCCCACAGGGTCAGGTTGAGGTCTACTGGACTCTACCTTCCACAGGACTCTGTCCTCAGTCCTCTCACTTGCTTTCTTCCCATTCTTCTCCAGCTTCCCCATTCCCTTACTGGTTTCTCCTAGGAGAACACCCTGAATAAATTAGTCACACATGAATCCTCATTCAAGATGCAATTTTGGGAGACCAGAAAGCCCACGCAAAACTGGACTCTTTGTTGCAAAGCTTCCGACCACTAGGGGGCGATATCATCACACTAGATGCAGAGAGCTATGCGTGTGGCCCACATGCTGGTTAGATCCGCAAACCAAATCGCAGGGAATAGTAGTTTGAGAAGCACAAACTGAGTCCAGAATTTTCACAATGTAATTCAAGTTCCACATTGTCGTTACTTTGTCACTTATCTCATTTTATTACATGGTGCTAATTTGCTATGTGCACATCTAGTAAAACAAAGAACATTTTCACAACTTTTAAGTAGTGAAATGGTTACTTTAATGAAGAGCTTATTTAAAGTCTTTTAAATTTCACCTAACTCCCATGAATGTTAACAGGAGACTCATAAATTAAATTTTTCAACTTATTGTTGAATCGTGTAGTTATATGAGACGTCTTTGGTACGGCATGGCTTGATGACTCTTGGGCCCAGTGGTTCTGGGAAGACAACTGTTATAACAGTTCTGATGAAGTCATTAACAGAATGTGGACGGCCCCATAGAGAAATGCGAATGAATCCAAAAGCTATTACCGCGCCTCAGATGTTTGGCAGACTGGACACTGCTACTAATGACTGGACAGATGGGATTTTTTCTACTCTGTGGAGAAAAACATTAAAAGCTAAAAAAGGTACACACAAACCTTCCTTTGCGATCATTTTTACCTGATAATTTGTTCATAAGACAATATTCATTTAATTTTCTGTTTTGATTATTTGCAGATGAAAAGTGACTTTTCCATTTTAATTATTTGCAGGTGAAAACATTTTCCTCATTTTAGATGGCCCCGTGGATGCCATTTGGATTGAAAACTTAAATTCTGTGTTGGATGACAATAAAACTCTCACGTTAGCTAATGGAGATCGCATTCCCATGGCCCCTAGTTGCAAGCTTTTGTTTGAAGTCCACAATATTGAGAACGCCTCTCCTGCCACGGTGTCCAGGATGGGCATGGTCTACATCAGCAGCTCTGCTCTCAGCTGGAGGCCGATATTGCAGGTGGGGAAGAGAGATGGATGCACAGAAGATGTTCAGTGCCTTTCTGGGTTTCAGTTTCTTAACAAGCAGGGATTCTGTCTTCGCTGCAGGCCTGGTTGAAGAAGCGCACTATTCAGGAAGCTACCACATTCCAAAGTTTGTATGATAAAGCCTTTGAAGATGCATATACATTTATGAAGCTAAACCTCAGCCCCAAAATGCAGCTCTTAGAGTGCAACTATATTGTGCAAGTAAGATTTTTTTTTTGTATATTCAGTACTTGGATTTTGAGATTTTTTCCCCCCACTCAGTTGTAGTTTATAGGCATCTGAAATAGAAAAGTCATACAGTTCACATCAATCTTTTTATGATATGGCTGCAAAATCTCTGAGAAGTTTGATTCCTATGAAAAATCTTATTGATGGTCTCACCGTCCGCTTTTATTATTATCACTTCTCAAAGAGCTGTTGTTAGGGGGAGAGGAATGAACTGTTTTTCCCACTGTAACATTTAGTAAGCTGTCGGAGAAGGTGCATCCAGTAATGACAGTTGATAAAATTAACAAATAAAGCTAGTAATTTACCAGGAAAGTATAACAAGAGCATGTGGCAATCAGGAAAACTGGGGTGGCAGTCTTGGCTTTGTAAATTTAGCATATATCAGATAGGAAAAACTTTTAAACAAAAATTCTCTGAGAAGTAGTTTAGAGTATCCTTCTCCCACCATTGTCCTTACTCATCTTTGGGAAAAACAAAACAAAACAAAACAGAACTTAGGAGAATTTTAAGGGTTCTCCCAATTCTGGTGTTTAGGTGCCTGCCATAATACCCTGCTCATTTTTCTATTTTTAAGAGAAACAGGGGTCTTGCTCTTGCTCAGGCTGAGCAAGATCTCAAACTCCTGAGCTCAAGTGATGAATCCTTTAGTAATTATTTAAAAATGCTTAAGAGAAAATTTTATTTTGAAATAATTTTGTTTTGGAAGACTGAGAGTGTCTTACTATAGTATGTATTTCTTTCTGATGCTGTATGGAGTTGGCACAGTTTTTCTTGAAGAGTCAGACAGTAAATATTTTAAATGGCTTTGTGCAAATTTCTGTGTCAACCACTCAACTTTGCTGTTGTAACACAAAAGCAAGCTAGAGACAATGCCTAAATGAGTGAGGGTGACTGTGTTCCACTACCGATGAGGTGACTGGCCCTGGGGGACATGGTTTGCTAAATTTTGTAGAGTGTTACAAAGAAATAGAATATTTCATCTGGAAAGTTTGGATAATAAAACTTTAGAGCCAGAAGCTACTTTAGCAAATATCTAATTTAGGTCTTTTCTGGTTAGGAACCTGAGACTCAGGAAGGTCGGTAGTGTGAGTTGGCCTGATTCTTAGTTCAGCCTCCTTTCTGCTAGATCACACAGTCTGTCTAAAATGGGATGGCCTAGGATCTAATTGCTCGTGTCTGTAGGACAGTGATTAAGCAATACCTTAAGATAGATCTGTTTGTTTCTCTTTATCCCTCCTCTTAATTTTATCATTTAAAACTTTTTATTTAAAAAACTTAAATTTAAAAACTTATTTTATTTTAAACAATTTTCAGTCTCTTAATCTTCTGGAAGGTTTAATTCCCTCCAAAGAAGAAGGCGGTATTTCATGTGTCGACCATCTTCATAAATTATTCGTATTTGCCCTAATGTGGAGTTTAGGAGCCCCTCTGGAACTGGAAAACAGAGAAAAACTGGAAAACTTTTTACGAAATCATGAAAGCAAGTTAGACTTACCAGAAATACCTAAAGGCATGAACCAAACCATGTATGAATTTTTTGTTACTGATTATGGTAAGTACATTGAATTATACTTTCAATGGAATGACTTTTTTTTCCAATGGGAAAAAATATAAACTTTGATAAACTTTGTTTATGGGGGAAAAAAGTTTAGTATCATTTTAAAACGGCATTTTTTTTTTTTGAGACAGAGTCTCACTATGTCACCTTTGTTAGAGTGCTGTGGCATCACAGCTCACAGCAATCTCAAATTCTTGGGCCCAAGTGACTCTCCTGCCTCAGCTTCCCATTGTAGGTGCCTGCTACAATGCTCAGCTATTTTTTTGTTGCAGTTGTCATTGTTGTTTAGCAGGCCTGGGCTGGGCTTGAACCCACCAGCCTCAGTGTATATGGCCAACACCCTACCCACTGAGCTATGGGTGCTGCCCTGGGCATATATTTTTTTAAAAACTTGAGTTTTACATGTTAGCTATTCCAGGAATGGGTATGGGTACTTCTGGCTTGTCCTCTTTTTGGGAGAGACCTCAGTAAATAAAATCTGGCATAAATAAGTTAACAATACCTCTTATATCATCTGCTTTCTAATGCCTGAAGAAGAAGGGTAGCAGCATGGAGAGTGCAGACTCTCCTTGCTGCAAATTGTGGCAATAGGTGTGTAATAGATTAGTCTCACAACTTCCCTGTTGGAAATGCCAGAATGAGTAGAAAGAAACCAAGCAGATGAGTTCCTACTTACACTTAGCAGACTAATCAAGGTCCGGTGCTGTTACCTTAGCCCCCAGCCGTCAGTGTATGACAGGGCTCAGGTCACCTGAACTTTTGAACTTGGTGCTTTTATCCAGAGCCTTGGTCCCAATTCTAAATCTCAGAGAACACTAAAGCAGTAAAGGTTTTTTTTTTTTTGGATGTTGTTTGAATGAGTAAACTCAAAAGGATAAATAGAGTAGAAGAGTAGACAGCAATAACAAAAGTTTGAAAGCAAGAACACAGAAAGGTGAGTGACAGTTGATTTAGCACACTGGGCAAAGGTAAGTCCTGAACTAGCAGCAGCAAGAGTTGAGAAGCAACTCAGTGCCCATCACACAGAGCCTTCGAAGGGCTCAGGAAGTGGGAACTAGGGCAGAGGTGGAGCTGGTTGTGAGTCTGCTTAAGAAAGGACATCCTGCGGCTAACCAGGGCACCTACCCCACTCTGGCAAAGACTGAAGAGTCATTGTTTAGAGCATGTAAAAGAGAAGGTTTCCTGGACGTGGGGGACAGCAAGCGTCTATGTGGGTGGGAGAATCATACTGAAAATGAGGACTAAGTGAAGGTGTTTGAACGAGACTGTCTGAAGGGACTGGGATAAATGACCATTTTCAGCTGGTCCTCTTTAATCAGAATGACGGACAGCTCTACAGCGTGTAATTAGCTGCTGCTAAAAGCTGGAGAAGACAAAAGGGAACTCTCTCTCAGAATGTATAATAAGTAGGCTCCGGTGCCTATAGCTCAACCAGCTAAGGCGCCAGCCACGTACACCTAAGGTGGCGGGTTCGAATCCCCAGCCTGGACCCGCCAAACAACAATGACGGCTGCAACCAAAAAATAGCCGCGCGTTGTGGCGGGCGCCTGTGGTCCCAGCTACTTGGGAGGCGGAGGCAAGAGACTCGCTTGAGCCTAGGAGTTGGAGGTTGCTGTGAGCTGTAATGCCAGGGCACTCTACCCAGGGGGACAGCTTGAGGCTCTGTCTCAAAAAAAAAAAAAAAGAATGTATAATAAGTAAATAAATCATTAGATCAAGATATGAATTCTCTTAGAATCTGGAGCCAGGGTCCTCCATGGAGCAGCCTTCTGAGCAACTCAGAGTTGCATCATGTTGGAAGGTTCAGATTTCCTCCTGGCAAGCATGTTGTCCTTCCTGAGAGGCCAGGCCCCATGTTACTGAGAGAGTGCAGATCCTTTAGCAGGAGTTTTCCAACCACGATAAAGCCCTGTTTAGGGCACTGAGATGGTACCCAGTAATAACGCCAATAAATAACTGCCTCCTTCTGTGCCATCAAAAGTATGCATTGCTACATTTCTAGAAAGAGTGTTTCTCGAAAGAAACTGATGTTTCTGCCATTTTCTTCCAAGTGGTTTATACTGGTTCTGTAAGTTTAGATGATGGTATTTTCTTTTTTTTTTTTTTTTCTGTTTGTTTGTTTTTTCTTTTGAGACAGCCTCAAGCTATATGCCCCTGGGTAGAGTGCCATGGCATCACAGCTCACAGCAACCTCCAATTCCTGGGCTTAAGCAAGTCTCCTGCCTTTGCCTCCCAAGTAGCTGGGACCACAGGCGCCCACCACAATGCCCAGCTATTTTTTGGTTGCAGCTGTCGTTGTTTTGGCGAGCATGGACTGGATTTGAACCCGCCACCTTAGTTTTATATGGCTGGGGCCTTAGCCACTTGAGCCATAGGCGCCGAACCTGTTTTCTTGTTTTTAATGGAAATGTCAACAAAAGGTTGACAACAATCTAGACTCACATTCCTTTGTCATGTGGGTCCTAAAATGGTTTGTGGACTAAAATATGGATAGATTGCAGGCATCCGGGCTTACCACTCTAAATAACTACTTTTGGTGAAATGTATTTTTCTGAGCCTCTGTGCCCATGCAGTGGACCAGCACAGTATGTTTCACAGTTGCGTGGGGCTCTGATGCACTTGCACCAAGTGACTTCCACTCAGTCCTTCCGTAGCTAATTCTTCATCCATCCTCTTTTGGTATCATTGTTTGCGTGGATGTCAACGTTTTTGGAGAAGGCCTTATTATTAGATTTAAAATTAAATAAAATGGGTTTGATTTTGTACCTTAGAAAGCTATAAAACTGGGCAAATGTATGAAACAATGTTTTTCAGACGTCAGACAACAGGCAGCACAGGGCCAAAATCACTGAGGGAGGTGACACTAGGTGACTGCACCTTACTGTGTGCAGGGAGTTCCTACGGCATCACAGGGAGAGAAAACTCGCTACCAAAATGAGGAGGCAGAGATGGCTTCTGGGGAGGCCAAGAGGGCTAGAATTTGCATGGCAGAGCACCAGACAGGAGGAATCTGCACAGAGAGGACATGTCAAGGAACAGCAGAAACAGGGAAGTCTGTAATCATAGTAAAACTGTCAGAGCTATCTGTCAGAAGACAGATTACTAAGTATATAAAATATTTTAACAATGCTATCAATATATTTTACCCAATTCACAGTTATAGAATGTGCCACCCCCAAACAGCAGAATATATAGTTTTTTTAAGAACAAAGAAAATATTTTCCATGACATTCAGGGCATGAAACAATTTTTAATTGCATTTCATGTCTATATTAGAAAAGAAGAAAAGATTCAAAACAATGACCTCAACTTCTTCTTCATTAATGAGTTAGAAAAAAGAAGAGCAAATTCAACCCAAAGCAATCATAAGAGAGAAATAACAATGATCAAAACAGATATCAATAAGACGTAAAATAGAAAAGCACTAGAAGCCTTGGTGCCCGTAGTACAGTGTTATGATGCTGGCAGATTCGAGCCCGGCCTGGGCCTGCTAAACAACAATGACAACTGCAACAAGAAAATAGCTGGGTATTGTGGTGGGCGCTTGTAGTCACAGCTACTTGGGAGGCTGAGCCCAGAGAATCGCTTGGGCCCAAGAGTTGGAGGTTGCAGTGAGCTGTGACGCCATGGCACTTTAATGAGGGTGACATAGTGATACTCTGTCTCAAAAAAAAAATTAGCAAATCAAAGACAATAGTGTATAAAAAGGATAACATGAAGTCCAAGTGGGCTTTCACTCTAGGAATGGAAGAACTGATCAATATAAGTTATGCTATTAGACTAAAACCCCCAAACCATACAGTCATCTGTAATGAACAGATGAAGAAAAAGTACGTGACAGAATCTAAGACTGTTTTGTGATGAAACTTGGAATAGGAACATTATCATTCTGATAAAGAACATTTACAAAAAGCTATGGTTAACATTGGGCTGAATATAAAAGACTGAATGCTTCCTGCCCAGGATCCAAAGAAGAGAAGGATGTCTTTCTCTCCTGTGTTCAACTTCACTTCTGTCTGATATTGTACTACAGGTTGTAGGTGGCACAATGGCGGCGGGGGGGGGGGGAGATCAAATACTTCCAAATTAGAAAAGAACAAGTCAGTCCAGCTCTTTTTATTCACAGATGACATGACCAACCTTGGAAGCTTTGGAAAAAAAAGTTATTAGAACTAGTAAATGGGTTTAGCAAGGTCACAGAATAAAAGGACTGTATTTTACAATAAATTATATTTCTATATGTTCACAACAAGCAATTGGAAATTGAAAGTTTAAACTTAGGGATACATGTGAGATCTGTATACCAAACTTAAAAAACTGTGCTAACAGAAATTAAAGAAGCCCTAAATAAGTGGACTGATAAGTCTTGTTTGGGATCAGACGACTCAGGAGCAGTAAGATGTTATTTCTTTCCAAATTCATCTATGGGCTCAGTGCAATAATGGTGAAAAATATCTCAGTGGGCTTTTTTTTTTCCTGAGTTTAGAGAGAAATTCTAAAATTTATGTGGAAATCTGAAGGGATTTATAATAACCAAATTATTATTTTTTTAATTTCAGGTTAATTTAAGGATACAAAGAAATCGGTTACAATGTTTGCATTTGTTAGGTAGAGTCCCTCTTATAACTGTGTCCTGCCCCAAGAAGTGTGCCATACATACGCCCTAACATGGTACAAAACAATTTTTAAAACACAAAATTGGAGCGTTCATATGACCTGATTGCTAGGCTTATGATAAAGCTATAGTGATCAATACATGAGGTATTGGTGTAAGGATAGATGTATAGATCAGTGGAATAGCTGAGAGTTCAGAAATAGACCCCTGAATATATGAACAGTTGATTTTTTTTTTTCACTTTTTTTGGCTGGGAGCTAGGTTTGAACCTACCACCTCTGGCATATGGAGCCTGCGCCCTACTCCTTTGAGCCACAGGCGCCACCCAGATCAGTTGACAAAGATATCAAAGTAATTAATTTGAAAAAGCATTGTCTTTTCATCCAGCAGAGGTAGAATATCCAAGTGTTTAAAAAAAACCCAAACCTTGATTTTTTTACACTCTGCTATTTACAAAAATGAACTCAAACTAGATCATATACCTTAACATAGGAGCTAAAGCTATGAAAATTCTATAAGAAAAAAATATTGTGTCATGGGGTTAAGTAAAGATTTCTTAGGATCAAAAAAGTCTAAAAGAAAAAATTGATAAACTGGACTCCATCAAAATTTAAATCTTCTGCTATTTAAAAGTCACTATTAAGGGATTTGCGCCTGTAGTGCAGTGGTTACATCGCCAGTCACATACACCGAGGGTGGCGGCTTCAAATCTGGCCCGGGCCAGCTAAATAGCAATGTTAACTCCAACAAAGATAACCAGGTGTTGTGGTGGATACTGTAGTCCCAGCTATGTGGGAGGCTGAGGCAAGAGAATCGCTTAAGCCCAAGAGTTTGAGGTTGCTGTGAGCTGTGATGCCACAGCACTCTGTGGAAGGCAACAGAGAAAGACTCTGTCTCCAAAAAAAGAAAAAGTCACTATTAAGAAAATAAATTTCTTCTGGAAAGAAATATTTGAAAAATATATATCTGATTAAAAAGTATCCAAAATATGTAAAGAATTCTTATGATTCAATAACAATCAGTAGACAAATTTTAAAATGGGCAAAAAATTTCAATTGATACTTCATCAAATAAGATATGAAAGGTCAAGAAACACATGAAAAGATATTCATCATTGATCATCAGGGAAATGTGAAATAAAACCACACAGGACATCATCACACACCAACTGGAATGGCTAGAATTAGAAAAGTTAATAAGATCAAATATTGGTGAGGATATATATGGACCACTTGGAACTCTCATGCAACAAATGGTACAGCCATTTTGGAAAACAGTTTGAGAGTTTCTTAGAAGTTCAACATACACTTACCATGTAACTTGCTTGTTTTGCAAGAAAATATGAAATTGAGGTTATTACTCCAATGATGAAGTCTGGTTTGCTAATATCAAATGTATGCTCTCTCTCCATGAATTCTCTGTACACAGTAACTTTTTTGGTATCATTCTGTATTATAGTGAAGACCTGTCTTTTTGAAGACTTGTAAAATGGTAGTTAAATTCAATAATGCAAGTAATTCAATCTGTGTATTTATTTATTTATTTATTTTGACCGAGGCTGGGTTTGAATCTGCCACTTCTGGTACAGGGGGTGGGCGCCCTACTTCTTGAGTCACAGGTGCCACCCAAAAGTAATTCAATTTAAATGGCAATGAGAGGAATAGCTCTGACTAAATTTGCCTAGCCAACAGCAATTGTACGGCATGGTAAGGACAATCCAGAGAGGCCAAAATGTAAACAAATTTTTTTCTTATAACAGATGAAAGGTAGTAATAATAATTATTATAATAGCAATATCAATTAGTCAATTAGTAGTTACATTAAGTCAGAAATCTGGGCATTCTATTATATTGCACTACACTTTGGGGGCCAGATTTGTTTTCCCACTTTCTCATGGCAAATATCCTGTATCTCAGGGGTCCTCAAACTTTTTAAACAGGGGGCCAGTTCACTGTCCCTCAGACCATTGGAGGGCCAGAGTGCAGGCCCTGGGATGAGTAGGCTGCTAAGCAGGACAGGCAGCCGCAGCAAAAACACCCGGCAGGCTGGATAAATGTCCTAGGCAGGCTGCATGTGGCCCACGGGCTGTAGTTTGAGGACGTCTGCAGTGTATCTAGTAATCACTTATCCCTTTTTGGATCTTTCCCATCTTTTCTTTTCTTTTTTTTTTTTTTTTGAGATGGAGCCTCAAGCTGTCCCCCTGGATAGAGTGCTGTTGTATCACAGCTCACAGCGAACTCCAACTCCTGGGCTCAAGCAAGTCTTCTGCCTCTGCCTCCCAAGTAGCTGGGACTACAGGTGCCCACCAGAACACCTGGCTATTTTTTTTTTTTTTGGTTGCAGCCATCATTATTGCTTTGGAGGGCTTGGGCTGGATTCAAACCCGCCACCTTAGGTGTATGTGGCTGGCGCCCTAGCTACTTGAGCCACAGGTGCCAAGCCCTTTCCCATCTTTTCAACTGATGTGTTGGCTTTCCTACTAAATAGATACCCAGATACCCATCACAGCATTGGTTTTACCGCCAGCTGATTGTAATTTCATTTCAGGACAGGTTTCCCTGCCTATATGATTTAGCAACTTAAAATCATCAAGTGCCACAAACATTAGAAAAGCAGAGACATTTATATGTTTTAGGAAACGGTTTTAAGTGTTTATGTGATTCTCTTGGTTGTTTATAACACTTGCCTTTTGTATTCTGAGGTAACTTTTAAAGAATGCCATTTTATTAAGAGGAACTTTTCCTTGTGTAGGTGATTGGGAGCACTGGAACAAGAAGCTGCAGCCGTATTATTATCCAACTGACAGTATTCCAGAATACTCGTCCATCTTGGTTCCAAACGTTGACAATGTCAGAACCAATTTTTTGATCGACACTATTGCAAAACAGCATAAAGTAAGTTCACCCGATAGTTTATTAGGTGATCACAAACTATGCAAGAAACACATCTCTTTTTATGCACTACAGATAGAAGAATTAAATCCCAACACAAGGGCGTGGAGGTAGTGTCCTTTGAGGGAAACATTTGGGTAAATGAATGTCAGGTTCCGGGGTACACTCAAACTCAGTATCCCCTGAACTGCTGACTGCCAGCTTGCTGATGAAAGCGTCTGCTTACAGAGTCTGTTTCACATTCCCACGGCCACATGAGCATTCAGTCCTATTTTTTTCTATTACTTTTAGAGCATACATTTACCTTGAAATCTTTAATTCCACTGGGACTTATTTTGATGTAGGAGTAATTCTAAAAAATTGTTAAAATTAGTTGTATCAACTTGTAGAACACAAGAATAGCCAGTAGAACCATAAGACATTTGAAACTGAACATGTTACAGCTCCTTCCAACATGATTATCCTGTGGTTGCAGGCTGTTTTGCTCATAGGAGAGCAGGGAACTGCAAAAACTGTAATGGTTAAGGCTTATTTGAAAAAATATGATCCTGAAGTACAGTTATCCAAAAGTCTGAACTTTTCCTCTGCCACAGAACCAATGATGTTTCAGGTAAAATCCTTCATTTACTAGTAATAAACATTGAAATTTTAAGTGGTGACTGCAACAAAATGTGTATGCATATAAAATATAAAAATATTTTATATTCAAAAGAAATGGTGCTGCAGTGGGCATTTGGGTGTTTTGCCCTCCTAAGGCTGAGGTTGAAGCTGATTCCAAACAGTATGTTTCGTCCTAATACTGAGACTGAGGCTGAACTTTGGAGTGTGTCTATTTCAATGTAAATTGTAATTAACATTATTCCAGTAATGTTTATTATGAATCAAACAATACATTTTAATCACATATTTATGTTTACTAAATATATAAGTAAATTATAGTCTACTCTGAGAAAATGCTCGTGACTTTTAGAAATCTGGATCAAAATCAATGTATGAGACAAACCGTGTCCTTTCCTCTAGAGAACAATTGAAAGCTATGTGGATAAGCGAATGGGAAGCACCTATGGGCCACCAGGAGGAAGAAAAATGACTGTGTTTATTGATGATATTAATATGCCTGTGATTAATGAATGGGGAGACCAGGTATGACTACAGTTTCTCATGTAGATGATCATTCGTATTTTTAGTTGTATATAAAAATGTCAAGAACCTCATGTTTTTAAGTGTAGTAGCAATTCTCAGTCTTCTCTGCCTTCTCTGTTATATTACAGCTGACGTTCTCCCTTCTTGAAATCCCTGCACAGATTCTGCAACAACCGCCCCCTTGTCTCTCTGGCTGCTTGATTTTCATGTCCTTTCTGGCTCCTCGTTTCTCCTTTTCCCCAGGGTTTTGTCCTTGTTCTAACTTCTTAATGCATGGACTGTCTCTGAGATATACCCACTTGTTAGAAACAAAACAAGCCCTGTGTGGTGGCTCACGCCTATGCTCCTAGCACTCTGGGAGGCCGAGGCGGGTGGATAGCCTGAGCTGAGACCATCCTGAGCAAGAGCAAGACCCCATCTCTACTAAAAATAGAAAAACTAGCTGGATGCTATGGCAGGTGACTGGGAGGCTGAGATAGGAGAATTTCTTGAGCCCAGGAATTTGAGGTTTCTGTGAGCTATAACTCCATGGTGCTCTACCCAGGGTGACAGAGTGAGATTCTGTCTCCAACAAAAAGAAAGAAAACCAAACACTCGCCCCCTGCAACCTATTTATTTATTTATGTAACTCTACTGTAAAGCACCGTGATCCTGGATGTGGTCACTTATCAACTTGAGTCACTCTCCATTAGAGGACCTCACTGGTATCTCCACGATTCTGTGTGTTCCTGGTGGGATCCCCAGCCCCCAACATACACTGTCTCACTGACGCTGCCTACTTTGTGTCTACCAGCACCGTCCCCTCCTGCTCCACATCCGGGTTCACCTCAGACACCAGCAGCATCTCAGCTTAGCTCCCGTCCTGAGAGGAATCTCTGCACAGTTCCTTGCATCCCTTCTCTGCTCTAAGGCACACAGATCTCAGTGGTTCCCAGAAGGTGGAAGAGTGGAAATGTGTTTTGATCTGGTTCTCCCTATCATCCAGAAGCTAGAAAGCTCCTGAATTTCAAACTTATTTACCCCACTGGGCATGTCCAGTTGGATTTCAAATGTATGTCTAGGGCCTGTTGCTCCAAGAGTCTTCCCCATCTCAGGAAGTAACAGCTACATAATCAGTCTGTCAGGAAATCAGGCCACAAGGAGGCATCTGTAATGACCAAGAAGATAGACAGTGGTGGCTGGCCCCAGACATAGCCGGGGAGGTGATGACTAGTCATTGGATTTTGGATATAGTTTGAAGATAGAGACAACCTCATTTCCTGACAGACTGATTGTGAACTACGTGTAAACCATGTAAAACTTTAAGAGACTAAAAAGGCTGTGTCTAAGGAGAGGCTAAATATTTGAAATGGAGAGATAAACACCGGGAAAGAGGGACTAAATGCTAAGATGACTCATGCTTATAACCCATTCTAAGACTTAGGAGTATTAGAAATAGGCTTGTTGAGAGTTGGCATTGAAGATAAGGGAACTTTTGTATGTTCGTTTTCTTGACATGGTTAATCAGCGAAATTTGGTCATGAGATGGACCTGGGAAGAAATGAAGCTGTGAAATCAAGAGAGGAAAATTTTCAAGGACGGAGTGTTAGCAGTGTTAGAAGCTGTAGAGTAGATAAAATGAGCATGAACACCCCCAAACCAAACACTCAATAATACAATATTGAAAGCTTGGGACTGAAACTCTCCTTTGTTCTGATCTAAAGTGTTTTGAAGTGTTGAAAGACGTCTGTAGTAAAACTTACAAGTCTAAGTGCTGTTGTTATTTACCAACTATCTCGTAACTAACCTATCTACATTTATTTGAAAATTAGCTTTACCAATGCGGTGAAGGGCACATTGAACTTGCACCAGACACTTTAACTTGTGATTTAGAGTTCATGTGTGGCATCATTTAAGTTGAAAAGTGATCATTGACATTTACCAACCCCTCACTGATAAGAGTTGAACATTTTCTTCTAATCTCTCCTGTACTATTTTATAGAAGCTATGGAGGAATAGGATGGTGATATATTACAAAGATATTACTGTGTAAAATTTCAGATAACTAACGAGATCGTGCGACAGATGATGGAAATGGAAGGAATGTACAGTTTGGATAAGCCCGGAGACTTCACCACTATTGTGGATGTGCAGCTCATAGCAGCCATGATCCACCCTGGGGGTGGTCGAAATGATATTCCACAACGTTTAAAAAGACAGTTTACTGTGTTTAATTGTACCTTGCCTTCAAATAACTCAATAGACAAAATTTTCGGTATGAATATTCTTAATGTTTGACATTTTTATTGTACTACATGTAAACCACGTAAAACGTTAAGAGATTAAAAAGGCTGTGTCTAAAGGAGAGGGTAAATATTTGAAATGGAGAGATAAACACCAGGGAAGAGGGACTAAATGCTAAGATGACTCATGCTTATAACCCATTCTAAGACTTAGGAGTATTAGAAATAGGCTTGTTGAGAGTTGGCATTGGAGATAAGGGATCTTGGTGTTTTAGTTTTCTTGACATGGTTAGTCAGAGAGATTTGGTCTAATGAATGACAGCACAAAGGTATTATACCAGGTTGAAGGCAGCACCCTGATATGTTAATGAAAAGGATGTTTCTTTTTTTTTTTTTTTGCAGTTTCTGGCCAGGGCTGGGTTTGAACCCGCCACCTCTGGCATATGGGGGCAGCACCCTACTCCTTTGAGCCACAGGCACTGCCCCGAAAAGGATGATTCTTGACACCAAATGTAGGCTCACATAAACTGCACTATCAAAACTTAGGAACATACTCAAGAGACAGATCCATGGATACAACATTTGATGTAGCAAATGTTATAAATCAGAAGGGGAAGGGTAGACTTTCAGTAAATGGTCCTGTAATATTTAGTAATTTTTCTGGGAAAATAATTGAAATTGGACTCCTACCTCACACCAATCACAAAATCAAATGCAGAAGGATAGACAAGGGTATGAAATAGTTGGAAGAAAACAGGGAAAAATCTGAGTGACTCTGAGTAGGGAAGGACTTCTTAAATTAGACTCAGAAAGCATGGGGAAAAAATGTTAAATTTAACTAGATTAAAATTAAAAACTTCATTTAAAAAAGAACATTAAAAGAGTGAAATGACAGCCCTACAGTGGAAAAAAAATTTCAACATACGTAATAGTGATAAAAATTGATATTCTGACTACTTAAAGAAATCCTGTGACTCAGTCAGAGAAAAGCAAACAACCCAAAATAAAAAATGGGCAAAAACCAAGGCACTTTAAAAAGAGGAAAGTAAATGGCCAACAGACAAATGTGCGGATAGCAAACATCCTTAGTGTTCAGGAAAATACAAGTTAGTGACAGTAAGGAAATACCATTTTATATCTACTAGATTTGCAAAAGTAAAAATTTTTGACAAAATCGAGCATTGGTGAGAATGTAACCAAGTGGGACTCTTCCCCCTTGCTGGTGGGTGGTGTAAGTTGCCACAGACTCTTTGGATAATAATTTGGCGTCATCACCGCAAATTGGACATCCCATACAATTCCACGTCTTGGCTTATTCCAAGTTACCATTTTTTTCTTTAATGGTTGGTGCTTTCTGAGTCTCCCTTAGACATCACACAGATATTCTTCCATATTTTCTCATAAATATCACATAGTTTTGCTGTCTGTATTTTGGTCCTCAATCCATCCGTAGTGGATTTTGCACATGCATAGCAGTAGACTTGTACAGGAATGTTCATATACAGTTTCTATGATAGCAAAAACTTGAAATAACCCAAATATTTCTTGCCAGTAAAACTGGATAAATAAATTGTGGCACAGACACACAGGGTATGTAGCAAGGAAAATGAGTGAACACAGCTGCATGCTTCACCATGGGGGAAGCCCAGAAATAGAATGTTGAACATGAGAAGCAAATCACAGAAAAAATATGTGATTCCATGAACTTTTTTTTTTTTCTTTTTTGCAGTTTTTGGCTGGGGCTGGGTTGGAACCCACCACCTCCAGCATATGGGGCTGGCGCCCTACTCCTTGAGCCACAGGCACCGCCCTCCATGACCTTTTTTTTTTTTTTTGAGACAGAGTCTCACTTTGTCACCCTCAGTAGAGTGCTGTAGCATCACAGCTCACAGCAACCTCAAACTCTTGGGCTGAAGTGATCCTCTTTTCTCAGCCTCCCAAATAGCTGGGACAGGGTCTCTCACTCTAGCTTAGGCCCGTCTCTAACTCCTGAGCTTAGCTGATCCACCTGCCTTGGTCTCCCAGAGTGCTGGGATTACATGCATGAGCCACTGCACCCAGCCAATTCCATTAGCTTAGATTCCAAAAGTTAAAAGAAAGTTAAAGCTCAAACACCTAGGTGGGAAAGCTATAAAGAAAAGCAAGTTACTGATTGTCATCAGATTGGAGGGGTGGCTACCTCTGGAGGAAGGGAGGGGCTGTGAACAAGGGTAAAGAAACAGGGGCTTCTATTGCACCAAGCAGTGTTGTACTTCTCAGTGTGGTGGTCTGTACATGGGCGTTTGCTTATGTGGTAAGCTATTTGACATACTCTTCAATATGACTGGTGTATTTAAACTGATGTGTAAATCCAACCAACTAATCAGAACCTGAGGCTCAGAGAGGTGAAATAACTGCCAGTTGAGTGTGGCACAGGTATGGTGCTCATTCCCACTTTCTGATCCAGATCTTATGCTTTCTATAACACATTTGTCCCACAGGCAGGTAGAAGTCTAGTATATAGGATTTCAGGACATAAGGGGGCCCTATGGGAATCCAGCACAACCAGCCATGACTTGGGAGGACAATTTCATGTTTCCCCAAGGCAATTCTTCAATGTGAACGAACTCCAGTTCCCTTAGTCTGCTTCATCCTCATGAGCTGCTGGCCTCTAAGCAGGGACTCAGAGTCACATTCCTCTGACAGTGTCCTGCTCAGAACTGAACATGTTATTCAACCCCTATTCTCACTGCAGTGAACTAGAGTAATCTCTTTATGTAATCTACATCAAAGCCATTTTGAATCTTCAAGAGTAGTTTCATGTAACATGTAACATAGTCCTTCCTGGGGGTGATTATGATGGTTGGGCTGTCACTGTGCTGGGTGTTCCCTGGGAATGGTACAGGTCTCCCCCAGGCCAGGGCAGTGACTAATGGGAAGTTGGGAGATATAGGTCCTGATTCCAGCTCTGTCAACAGCCAGTCCATGTGACCTTGACCTTGAACAATCGGCTTCATGTTTGGGCTTGGCCTCCTTCTCCATAAGATGAGGGGGTAGTTGCTGAGCTCTTTTCCAGCTCTCATGTGCTTCAGAGTGAAGACTGCTTTATAGACTTTGGAGCCAGGCCGCCTGGGTTCACATCTCAGATTTGCTGGTGTGTAAGCTGTGCGACCTTGAGCAAGTTACTGAGCTCACATTAGAATGGGCATGATAATAATAATAGCATCTATCTCATATTGTCTCAGAGGGTGCTGGGGGGATTAAATGAGTCAATACACATGAAATGCCTCTCAACCACGTTCTGAGCTTGGCTAGGCCCACTGCTGACTCCCAGGCTTAGCTGATCCCTTGAAAGAAATTCTGAAGAAACCACCAGCTTAGTTAGTCTTGTAGTGATTTATTCACTGGGATAAACATGTACTTTGAAATCTTTTAGTTAGCTTATACTTGCAATCTTGCTTATCTTTCAGGAGTTATTGGCTGTGGATACTTTGATCCCTGTAGAAAGTTCAAACCTGAAGTATGTGACATGATTTTGAATTTAGTCTCGGTAGGCAGAGTGCTGTGGCAATGGACTAAGGTACAAAATGGTTTGTTGTCAATAATAAAAAAAAAATGTCAACTATTATTCAGCCCTAGTTTTCACCTCGTGGATCATTAAGTTATCATAACATCCTATGTGGTGGTGTTTTTTAGAAGAGATAAATTAGGTGCTCAAATAGATTTATGGCACCTTTTTCTTCCAGGGACCAAATACTCTGAGTAAATGATGCTTTCCATATGCATGAGATAGTGCGGTAAACCACACACAACATCCAATATCAAGTAGAATTTTGCTGAAATAAGAACACTGCTTTTCCACTTGTTTCTCTGATTTTTAACTCTTTGTATCGTCTGTCTCCCTCCACTGAACTATGTCCAATGCTCTTAACACATGGATTTTGAGATTTTCTCTGCTAACTAGGACTGGAAGTCTGACTTGTGTGCCTGTCCCAGGTAGAGCAGAGCTAGTAAATGGGCAGAAGTGTTCTTAAGAAAATAGGCTAGATTCTAACATACAAGTCGGTGCCCTGAATAAAGCTCAATGTGCCTGGTAGCGGTCACTGGGTGTCATGAGAAGGCAATTAAACATAGGACCGAGGTGAAAACAAGGTTGATGTATTTGTCAGAAAGTGGTGAAGGAGATAAGGATTAGTCATCATAGTTCACTCTACACTAAGGTGACCAGACTTCCTGCTTTTGGCAGGACTGTCCCGATTTTTAACAATTTGTCCTGCATCCCATGGAGTTTTAAAAAAGTCTGGATTTTTGGAAAGAATACACAACAAGCTAGGGCACGGCAGGAGAACAGGAAGGGAATATATTCAGCTGCTGAAAAGGTTAATGTAACTCCATTTTGGAATGAAGAGGTTAATGTAACTTCATTTGGAAATGAAAAGGCTAATGTAAACTCCCTACTCCTCTCCTGGGCAAGGTCCCCAGGTGGAATTGGTATCGGAAGGATACTGGCTTCCTCCCTCGCTTCTAGGCAAGGACAATTAGCTAGGAAGGAGCTAAACTGTCTGGAACAAACAAGTAGCCCCCCCTTCTCTAGAGGGTCCCTAACCATAAATAGCTCAGCCAATAGTGTCCTGCTTTACCTATGTTAAAATCTGGTCACCTTACTCTACATGCATGGTGGCACTTACCTTCTGGGAAATCTGCAGTTTGCCAGATTTGGGGATTCCTGGGTGGACTAGGGCAAGTTTAGATAACAGAGTAAACCAAAGAGGAGGGGTGCTTCTTATGGGACACTCTTCCACACAGCTTCCTCCAGTGATCAGTCCCTTGTGTGGGGCCTTGCTCCTTGCTGACACAGGGTCTTTGCACATACTGTTCTGCCTCTTTCAAAAACCTGAAAAATGAATTTTTTAGGCAAGTTCTGAGCATCTGAGATAATTTTCTATGGTAAGATCCATCTGTTTTCCAGTAGTGCTACTGTTCTATTTAATGGGCTTATATACATAATTTTATGAAAAGCTTTGGCCTTGCAGGTGTCTCTCCATGGAAGTTTCTTTTATCTGAATGTTTACTGGCTCTATTTCCTCTTTCTTTACCTCTTTAGCCCATTTTGCACAATCTTTCACTTCCATCATTTCCATTGCTCTCATCAAGGTCACCAAAGATCTCGATCTTGCAAAATTACAAATTGTTCCTCATACATGATTTTTTTTTTTAAGCGACGTTTAGCCTAGATGATCCCTCTGAACACTTTCTTCGCTTGGCTTCAGAGTCTCATACTCCTCATAGCCTAGGAGATAGGTTTTTCTCCTATCTCACTGGCTCCCTTTTTAAAGTTCTCCTCTCTGGATACTGAAGTGCACCAGCTCTTGAGTCTGGGACCTCTTCTCTAACTACATTCTTTCCCTTAGGTGGTCTCATCCAGCTTCTGGGCTTTCAATACCATCTCCATGCTGACAACTTCAAAATCAATACCTTCATCCCAGGCCTCTCTGCCTGGCTCCAGACTAATTTCTAACTGTGTAATAAACATCACTGTTTTGATGTTTAATATTCATCTCAAAGTTAACATGTCCAAACAGAACTCTTAAATATTCTTAAACACGATCCACCTTTAGACTTTTGCATCCTGGTTAATAGCAACACCAATTATCCTGCTTCTCAAGCTAAAAAAAAAAGAAAGGGCCACATCCTTGGTTTGTCTTTCTCATCACCTATATACAGTCCACAGGCTCGTTTCAGTGACCTAACCATCAAAATAATCCCAAAGCTGAGCACTCCTCATCACCTACTGTGGCTGCCCTGACCTGTGTGCCTATCACCAGTCCTCTGGACCATGCAGTGACTTCCTGACTAGCCTCCTTACTTTCTTCTTGGCCTCCTGGAGTCTGTTCTTGACAGTCCTAGAATGATATTTTTTAAAAGTCATTAAAGGTCATTAAAGGTCATTACTCCATCATAAACCCATTCGTAGATTCCAGGTACACTTACAACAAACCCAACCTGAGCCCCCCTCCACTCCCTTCCCCTCTGTCACTGTGCCCCATCCGAGCATGCAGCCCTTCTCTTCTCATGGGCCCTTGAACTCACTAGGTCTCCACACTGCTGGGCCATTATACTTTATTTGGCTTGTTCTTGTCACTCTTATCTTCAGAGGGACTTTCCCAGATCCTTTAGTGTAACTGCCCACTCCCCTATCCCAATCCTTCTCTGTCTCCTGACCCTACTTTATTTTTTTAACTGTGGCGTTTATCATTATTACTAGTCTGTTTGCCTGTTTATAAACGTATTTGTTTCCTGTTCATTCTCAGGTTCCCTCACAGTATGGCAGCTCCCTTGTGGTAGCAGGTATAGATTTCCTGTTTACCATGGTATCTTCTTAAGAGCAGTGGAAGGTGCTCAGTCTTTGGAAAATGAATGACTTTTCCTCCCCTTCCCACCCTCACATAAGCAGCCTTCTCTTTATCTTTTTAAGCCTCCCATCTTCACAAAGCACTCGTAATCCATTCATACCTTGTCAGTCATCCCAACTTTATGTGACTTTACATGGCTTTAAAGCAAAAGCAGGTGAGAAAAGAAAGAAGGTGACAAAAAGCAAAGGGAAATATTAGAAGAGAAGGAAAGAAGCAAGTTAACAAATAATGAGAAGAAGGGAAGGAATTATTTTTACAGATTTTCTTAAATGACTGCTTCAGTTACCAATGGCTGCCATCAAAGATACAGCCTTTTACTATAAAGAAAAAAGAAAAGATATTCACATAACCTTATCCCTTTGAGAATTTTTGCACATTTATAATGTAAATATATGTTTTATTATTTTAGTGGATAAAAGCAAACATTTTAGCTGGCAGCGGAACTGAGCAAAGGGGGAAATTGAAAGGTGATGGATAAAATAACACTTCTTTGCATAACATCTCCCCATGGTACCTGCTATTTTAACTTGCACTGTGAATTAGCCTACAAAAATTATTCTACAGACTCAATAGGGTGCTTTTTCAATATAGAAAGGGCTTATTTTATGAACAAATACTGAAGAAACCATTTACTTTCCTGAATTAGTTGTGTGGGAAGTTGTATGATCAGAAGTATCATTGTTTTCACTTTCAAAAATGATGCTAATTATATCCATTATGATCTTTATACATGGCCAGCAATGCTTTCGACACCTGTAGTACCTGACTTTCTCCCTTTACTGGTATCTCTCGGGGTAAGAGTGTGTTATTGTTACAGCTTTGCCTTTCTATTCTCTACAAGTTGGTAGAAATAGTAAATTAGTATAGCCAAGCTCAATCTTTGTGCTCAAATAAACAAAACCTCAGAAAAACCAGCTATTACAGTACTTATAGCTGCGTGTCACAAATGCCTGTCAACTGACTATAGATTCACAGATGTATGGAAGAGTGTTGACTGAGTTTGAATCCCCACAGTGACATCCAAACACAATGAGGTTCGTAATCAAAGCAGTCTGCAGAAGAGTCATTACTGACTTTGAAAAGAACATCTGTTGTTCTCACCTGCATGAACACCTGCTCTGTTCAGCATTCTGTTATGATACACTGCTAAGGTTAACGGTGGTTAGGAATGATTATCCCATAATTCACAAAGTTCTTTTCCCCCCTTATGTGAAATTTCAGATTAATGTGAGGGTACAAACAACTAGGTTACAATGTTTGCGTTGGTGAGGTAGAGTCTCTCCTGTAATTTTGTCCTGCACCCCCACATAGTTGTTAAGAACTCAGCAGAACTGACTTACTCAAAGCCAACTGATAAGGGTAGAATGAGGCCTTGGAATCTGCCTCTACTGCTTTATTCTTGGATCTATCATATTCAAGGGCTTGGAGTCTTTTACATTCTATGTGTGTGTTTCTTTCTTTTATTCCTGACAGGGCTGTGACAAGAACGTGAACTTAATCTTGATTTATTTACTCAGCCTATTTTACTGAAATAGGATTTGTGAGATAGAATAGTTGTAAAAGCAGTTCTATTTTTAGTTTTATCTGAAAACTAATCAAGAGTATTACATTTTTTTTTCCTCTGTAGGTGAAGATGCTGCCAACTCCTTCTAAATTTCATTACATCTTCAATCTTCGAGATCTTTCCAGAATCTGGCAAGGAATGTTGACCATAAAAGCTGAGGAGTGTGATTCACTCCCTGTTCTCCTGTCACTTTTCAAACACGAGTGCAATAGAGTAATTGCAGACAGGTACGTTTACAGCACTGGAGTTTAAGTGTGCTGCCTGAGAGGTTTCTACTGTTAGATTAGTTCTCGCATTGCCTACTCAGATCAGTAGAACAGGAGCATTGTCTTAACTTGCCATGGGGCTTCTGAAGCATTGAGAACACTTCCCACCTGCCGGTTGCCTCTAAAATTGCTCTGCTAATTTACTGGAGTATTACTTCAACAATGCATCTTTATAAAGCACATTATCAGAGAGTTGATAGCATTTTGTAATGATTTTTTGTTGCGCACGTTTTCTAAGAATTGTTAGCTCTGTGTAGGTTTTACATGGCGAAATCTTGTTTCACCTCATTAAAGTTAAGCTACCCCGTGAAAGTGAAATTCAGTCATCTTTCTGAGCCTCGGTTTCTCCATCTGTGACCGATGGATGCTCATGCCCATCTTACTAAGCTGTAGAGTACCTGGCACGTCTCCCCTGTCGGTGGTCCTCATCCCATGTCGCTCCTTCTTATTCTCTCTTCCCTCTGTGATATTGTAAGTCTGAAAAAAATCTTCCTGTGCTGTGCACTCACAAACCCAGAAAGAGGACACAGGCCCACTGTGGACCAGAGCTCCTGTACTCCTATTGCACGTTGCAGAAACCTCTGACCTCACCCAAGTGGGGGTTCATCTGTGTTTCCTATAAGTAATACCACGGTGTTATAACTCTCTTGGAGGGGGTTATGCCCTTCCTGTCCAAAGGTACAACATACTGTTTCTCCATCTCGAGGTGAGGAGGGTCCAGGGTAGAGGCGGAGAAGAAGGAGGTATTCAGTTAGAAAAGATGCCTTCATCTTCCACATTCTTACTACTACCTCCCCCCACAGATTTATAACTCCCGAAGATGAGCAGTGGTTTAATGTGCATCTTATTCATGCAATTGAAGAAAATATTGGTCCTGATGTGGCGTCGTGTATTCTCCCTGAACCATACTTTGTGGATTTTCTCCGTGAGATACCTGAACCGACTGGTGATGAACCTGAAGACACTGTGTTTGAAACACCCAAAATCTATGAACTGGTATTTATTTTTATCTCTTAAAAGGGGTTTTCAGATCACTCATCTTACTAGGTATTTCTCTCTTCATCATGTAACTTGTAAGTTATTTACATGTTGTGATTCTTAGTCATCACGTACCGATTCCTCCAGTGTAATTTAGCATCAGTCTCATTCAAGTCAGGTATTAAGGCAAATATGCCGACTGTCACCACTTTATTTAACATTGCTGTGGAAGTTCTGGGCAAAGCAACAAAATGACAAAAGTATATACTGTTATCAGAAAAAAATCCAAAATATTGTTACTTATAGATGTGACTGCCGAATTACATAGTCCAGGAGAATTTAAAACCTGCTTTTACTGATGAGTTCAGGAAGATGACCAAGTGTACATAAACAGAAAACTCAGGAACTATCCTCTGTATCAAGGGGTTGCCAGATTACAGTGGGGGTGGGGCAGATCCAGCCTACTGTTTTGTTTTTGTTAGACTGATGAGCTAAGAAGGATTTTACATTTTAAAATGGTTACAAAAAAAAAATCAAAAGAAGAATAATATCATGTGACATGTAAAAGTTACAATTTCAGTGTTCATAAATAAAGTTTTATTGAGCTTAGGCAAACCCATTTGTTTACATATTATCTGTGGCGGCTTATACACTTCAAGGGCAGAGTTGAATAGTGGCGACAGACACTGTACGTCCAGCCAAGCCTATGATATTTATCATCTTACCCTGTATAGAAAAAGTCTTCTAACCCTTGCCTACATTCACCAGACAGAAAATGTAACATAAACATATTTAACAGCAACTATAAATTATCTAGGAATTAAAGTGTTAAAAAGTTTACTTGAGTAAACAGTAACACATCATTCTTTCTAAATCAATGTGTAAATTTAATGAAATTTGAAAGAGGATTCCAAAGGGATTTTTTAAAAAATAGGATGACATAATAAAGTAGTACCACAGTACGTGTAGATCAAAGAATTGAATGGGGAGAAGCAATTTGCCAAACAAAGAAAGTGGGTATTTTCTTCTGGAACAACAAAGACTTGTGGAATTGACTACACAAATAAGGTTAAACTTCTATATCTTTTTTAAAAACCATAAACAATTTTTAAAAAGCAAATAAAAACTGAAATTAATATTGTTACACTTGTTGGTTACCATGGATAAGAGTAGGTGCTGAGCCTCTTGAAGGTAAATGTCAGAATGATTTTGTATTGGAAACCGACTAGTGCGGTTAAGTTTCAGACCTCTAACAATGAAAATAGCTAGAAGTAGAGCAATGTATGACAAACTTCTGGAAATTCTCATTTTTTAGAGTCACTTTTATGTGTCTTTACAATTGCTACTTTAATGAATATTTGGATCTTATATATATATATGTTTTTTCTCTCCCCACCCATAGGTCCCATCCTTTGACTTTCTGTCTGAGAAACTCCAGTTTTACCAGAGACAGTTCAATGAAATCATTAGGGGAACAAGTTTAGATCTGGTGTTTTTTAAAGACGCAATGACTCATCTTATCAAGGTTCTAACTATTAACTCTTTACTGGAATAAGTCGATTGTGTAAAAGCTCAGTAAATTTCATAGAGAAACTTTTTGAGAAAATAAATGTATACAATCATTTAGAGTGCATATATAAGTTGGATCCATTCACTCTCCCAGAATGCAAAGAATATTGACTTCCCTACATGATAGCAAATATTTTTCAAGGGCAAATTGATGGTTTGGGTGTGCAGAGCACACAGAGTCAAAGTTTTACCTTCCTAGAAAGTAAACTAGAGAGTCCTGTGAAGAAATATGCCCTCCTTAAATTATATTTTGACATTATGGGAATCCTATTCCCCACGGAGGAAAAGGTGTTGCTTTAAAAAGTGTCCATTTCATGATTGACTTACAGATTCTGAACCAAGTGTAGAGGAAAGGGTAAGTCAGGTGTGCTGGACTGGTGAGAAAATAGAAGCCAGTTGGAGGAAGGGCCAAAAAGAAGCATGGTTTGATGTAAGTCTGAAGGGCTGGAGAAGGGTGTTTACTTACATGTAGTTAGTTGGTTGATGGAAAAGGATCTTCCTCAGGGAGTGACAACCTGGAGTAGGAGGTTTGATAAATAGAAGTCAGTTAGCTCTGTTCTTACTGCATAGTTGTCTTTTGCAAAGTTGGTGAAACTCCAGATGTCCCAGAGCCGTTTTCACAGTCATCCATTCAGCAATAATTATTGAGCACCGACTGTGGCTAGGACTTGGGGACCTGGGGGCCTTGAGACCCTCTCCTAGGTGCAAAACCATAACTTATTAGCATATTTTAAAATATAATAGAATTAACACACACCAGTGTGTCACTATTGATCTTCCATCTTTGAAATTTGAATTTAAAAAATAATTATTTTTTGTAGTGAAAATGGATTTAGGGATCCAAGTAGACTTTCTTCCTAATTAGTGACAATAATATAAAAGAAAGCTTTTAAGCAATAGCTTGCCCCCCTTCACCTGCATGAGATTTGAATAGCAATTTGAGTCTTATCCTCACCAGGGAAATCAGATTGACTTGAGGCTGTCTCTTCAAGTCTGTTTCTAGAAATGACCTCCTGTGCCCATAGTAAATAGAATTTTGGTACATATAAAACATTTTTTGGCAAAGAGAAGATACAGGTAGTATTAATTGTAGATACAGTGTGTTGGACTGATGAATAATAAGCAAATAATTCTAAACTTTTCTTAGATCTTCTGTAGATTTGGAAGAACAGCTCTACTATCCAATGTATCTAAAAATAACACAGAATAATTTTGAAATAGAAGGCACTAAAGTCAGTTCTATTTTTCATGATATAAAGATAGATGGACAAGGAAAGAATTTGAGTTGAATAAATTAATGCTGCATGTAACACTTTAATTTTAATTTTTAAAAATCTGAGGTATACTATTACAAGGAAAAAGTCTATTGCAGTCCAAAAACATATGGTCAAACTTCAGACCCTTTTAATGCAAGAAAATGTGAACTTCACATCCTGTTTTCAAACAAACTCTATTTTATTTCAAAACAGATCTCACGGGTAATTCGAACATCATGTGGAAATGCGTTGCTGGTGGGTGTTGGTGGTTCGGGAAAACAAAGTCTTTCAAGATTGGCCTCTTTTATAGCTGGATATCAAATATTCCAGATAACATTAACCAGGTAGGATAAAGTAAAACATGACAAAGTTTTTCTACAGTTAGTTTCTCTGGAGTTAAATGTTTAAAAAAACCACAATGATTTGGTCTATTTCTTTTTTTAAGTAAACTTTAAAATATTACATCTATAAGGAATTGTATTAATACATTAATCTTGGGTCAGAACACCTATATAACCAGCCCACAAGTGAAGAAATAAAACACTGCTTGCACCCTAGAAGTACCCACATGTCATGCCTCAGTCATCACCTCTCAAAGGCGATCTACATTCTGACTCCTAAGTGCATTGGTTGGTTTGGCCTAGTTTTTTTTTTTTTTTTGAGACAGAGCCTCAAGCTATCACCCTGGGTAGAGTGCCCTGGCATCACAGCTCACAGCAACCTCAGACTCTCAGGCTTAAGTGATTCTCTTGCCTCAACCTCCTGAGTAGCTGGACTACAGGTGTCTGCCACATGCCTGGATATTTTTTGGTTGTAGTTGTCATTGTTTAGCAGGGCTGGGCTGGATTCGAACCCACCAGCTCTGGGGTATGTGGCTGGCACCTTAGCCGCTTGAGCTATGGCGCCACCAATGGGCCTAGCTTTGAGGTTTCTATCAAAGGGCTCATACAAGATTTGCTTCTTTTGCATCCCATTTCTATTCTTGCGCTATGTTGGTGAGATTCACTCATGACGCTGCATGTAGCAATAGTCTATTCACATAGTACCATAAATTATTTATCCATTGTTCTGTTTGGGCACATAGAGGTGCTGTGAATATTCTTGTGCATGTCTGGGTTTACTCCTAGAGGTAAAATTCCTGGGTATAGAGTGGGCAGATATAGGTGGGCAGACCTCTAGTAGGTCTGTGAAGTCGCTTTCCAAAGTGGTTGTTCCAGTTTGCAGTTCAGCCAGCACTTGAGAGTTTCAGTGGCTCCAGATCCTTGGTACTGTGAGTCTTTTCCATCTTAGCAGAGCCGAGGGTGTGCGGTGGTATCTCACTCTGGTTTCAGTTTACATTTCCCAGACGGCTAATAATGTTGAGGATCTTTTCACCTCACATTAGCTGTCTGGGTAGCTTCTTTCATGAAATATTTCCTTAAGCCTTTTGCCCATTTTTTCCCCAACTGGGTTGTGATTCTTTCTCTTATCGATTATTAGGAATTCAGTGTGTGTTTTGGATATGATTCCTTTGTCAGAGTGTGTGTTACAAATATCTGCCCCTACTTAGTGATTTGCCTTTTTACTCTCTTAGTGGATCTTAATTTTAATGAAAAGTTATCATTTTTTTCCCTTTATGTTTAATACTTTTATATGCTATTTAAGAATCTTTATTTTCCCCAAGGTCACAAAGATGTTCTCCTATGATTTCCTTCTCATTTATAAATAAAATTTACTACTTTCACAATTAGAACTATAATATGCCCCAAATTTAATTTCTTATAAATCTAAGGTAGTAATTGAGATTATGATTTCCAATATAGATATGTAGTTGGTCCAGTTCCATTTATTTCCCTGCCACCTGACTATATTATTTTTGTCACTATGTTTGATCATAGATGTAACTGAAGTCTGATCCACTGGTTTGTTTATCTATCTTTATGCCATTACTCACTGTTTTAATTACTGTAGTTCTTTAATATGTATACATATGTAATAGTTTTATATTTGGTGGTTTCAGATCTTCAAGTTTGTTCTTGTTCTTCAAGATTGTCTTGACTATTTGGGTTGTTTATTTCCCATGGATTTTAGATCAGTTTGCCAATTTACAAGCACACACACACGTACCCCCAACTCGGCCGCCATGCAAATGGAAAATAAAAGTTTAGTAAGATACAACTTATAAGAGCATTTAAAAAAACCATAAAATATCATATACCTAGAGATTAGTTAAATTTAAAAAATTTAGTTATCAACTAAATTTTAAAAATTGGGAGGTTTCATGTTTTAGGCAAACATTTTTCTGACTTCTCTTGAAATAATTGGGAGCTCTGCCAACCAAGGGCCTGCATCCCCGGTGGCTGGAGCTGGGCAGCAGCCGCTTCCTTAGATGGGGCATACAGCCCTCAGCTTACTGGAGACCCGCCAGCCCTGCTGCACTCCTTGGCATCATCTGCCTGGATGCTGTAGGTGTCTGAATTTGTTGTGCTGGGGTAGGTGATGTTACCATCTTCCTAGTTAGAAATGACAGAAGCTTAAATTAAGGCAGGTGTGTTACCTACATTCTCTTATTTTCCCCTTCCTTCCTTCCTTCATTTCTTCCTTCCCTCCCTCCATCCCTCCTTTCTTCCCTCCCTTCCCTCCCTCCCTCCCTCTTCTTTCTTTCTTTTGATAAGGTATTTCTCTATGTTGTTCAGGCTGGCCTTGAACTCCTGGGCTCAGGTAATCCTCTTGCCTTAGCCTCCAGAGTCGTGGGGACTACAGCTAGGCACCACTGCACTGGGCATTTTCTGTATTCTTGATTCTCTCATATATGGGGCCCTGTTGACTTAGCCTTCCCGATTAGGCAATTCTTAGAGATTCAAACAACTTGTCCAGGGGCCTGCCTTTAATATGCAAACCAGCCAATCCAGAGAGGTCAGAGCACCCCTAAGAGGAGTGTGTTGTGACTATACATTGCAAAAGCAATACATAACCGTTGGGGTTGGTTTTTAAAAAATCAGGCAAAATGGTTCTGTGACTTCCTGGGCTGATTGATTCAGAGAGGATTACTCTGACAGCACAGGTCCCCAGGTCCTCTGGTTCCAATGGCTGTCATCTTCCCAGCAGACCTTAGGGCTGCACTAAGGTCTTGCCCTCTGACTCGCCCTGCAACACTTCCTTCAGTGAGGGTTTCCTGTCCTCCTGGCTGTTGACTGACTGTGAGATTTACATATAACACTTAGGACAATGTCAGCTTTTCATGTACCTAGAGATTAGTTAAATTTAATTAACTTAAGGTTTTTCACGTTGCATCACCTCTGGTAGCACATACATCTAACAAGAAACAGAGTAAACAGAACAAGGAACCGAGAGCTTCCCTTTTCATAATCCATAACCTAGTAATTATACCATTTCCACATGACATAATGCGTCTTTTTCTGTAGGCTTTCTCTGTATGTAGCTACTTAATGAGCTGTGAAAATTGTCATTAGTGTAACTAATTTTGTTACATACAACTAAGTATATGTAACAAACCATATCACTGACTTTGTTTACAATTTATTGTGAATTTTTCACCAAACAAAACTCATCCAAATTTCAGGTTGGTTTTAGATCTCTTGCACAAAATCCCTTGGGCAGTATCTGTTGCCAGGACTGGCAAATTGCAGAGACTAAAATTTTATGCTTCATGGCTTACATAGTAAATGCCCTATCTCTCACTTCTCAATTTAAGTAAAGCACGTTGGTTTTACCGGTAATATATAATTTTTTAGCTCTAATCTCTGAATTGTCTAGCAGGCACTATTATCATTTATTGGAGCAGGTACAGATTATGCTTTAATTATCATGGATTATTATGTTATCGTGTTTTGAGATAAATTATGGCTTTATATTTAAATTTTCTGTCACATCTCTTTTTAGGTCTTACAATGTGAGTAATCTAACAGATGATTTAAAAGCTTTATACAAAGTTGCTGGTGCTGAAGGAAAAGGCATCACCTTCATCTTTACTGACAATGAGATCAAAGATGAGGCGTTTCTGGAATACCTTAACAACTTGCTGTCGTCAGGGGAGGTAGGTCTCAAAAATAGGAAAAAAAACTCATTTTGTAAAAATATAAATTATATTTGAATAGAAAAATCAGCAACCCTTCAGAAGCGAGACTGTTTAGCACGTTTTCGATTTTAGAAATGATTAGCATATGAGATTTAGTAGATTTTTTTGAAGTTCCAGTGAAATTAATGCCACCCACCTCCAGACTTTTTGTATCCTTTGTTCTGCTCTAAATATGAATCCTTACTTTTTTTTTTCACTCTTTAATTCTATCTTATAATTTATTTCAGGAGAAGCAAAGTATCTGAATCTATCTATTCTATGTACTTGTTAAGGGTGCGAAAGAGTTCTGTTAGTGGAAGTGGATGTTTGCATCACCACTGCTCACACCACTTTGTTAGGAGGCCTTGGAGGACTCTGCGTAAACTGATGGAGCATCCATCCCAAAATCTGAAGTTCAAAATGCTCCATAATGCAAAACTTTCTGAGCACCAACAGGATGCTCAGAGGAAATGCTTATTTGAGCATTTTTGATTGCAGATACTTGGATTTGGGATGTTCAACAAGGAAGTATATAATGGGAATATTCCAAAATCCCCCCAAATCAAAAGTCTGTAACACTTCTAGTCCCAAGCATTTTGAATTAGGAATGGTCAACCTGTATTTGTACCCATGTCCAGTACGAATACATGGCCGATCAGTCAAGAAAAAGACACGTCACGTGGAGTCTGGAGGAATCACTGAGCGGGCTTCCTGTGTTCTCACGAAGGGGCCATGGAGTGTGCTGTCCTTTCTACATGAAGTGCAGTAACCCCTGTGCTGTATTTCTGTTCAGGAAGTCTGTTTGAGATGCAGAGTCCAGTGGCTTGCTTTGGATCTGGTCATGTCGTCATTCCCTGACTAGCTAGGCACAATGGCTTGAGTTCTGATTCCTACAAGGAAAGCAGGTGTGCACCATGTATCACAGCCTCATAGGCCCAGCAAAACAAACTTGTCAGTAATGGGGAGACATTCCAAAAGCCAAGTTCCTTGATGCCAGCCAAGGGCCAGCTCTATAAACACGTCCTTTGCAAGATTAGGCCTGTTGTGTTAACTGTTTCCTGCACGATGGTGTATACAGCTGGTTAATGGTGCACAAGCTACTTAAGTATTTTGGCGCCAGAGTTGAGAACACTGTGAGTCAAACAGAGGGCATCACTGGACACTTTAAGGAGGTGATTGAAATGGTGGCAGAGATAGCTTTTTGGTGGTAGCTATGTGAAGACAGGAAAATGTAATCTACTCTTGCTTAAGATGTTCAGTAGAAAGTTGCACTCTTGGTCATCTCTGGCTATCCAAGGATTTGACCTGTACAGATGCAGAAAGAAAACATGAAACAAGATGACATGAAAAAAAGAGATTAGACTTTGGCAGTGAATTGGCTCTGGGTAATTCCTAAATACAGAACACTTTCTTGTCTGCTCCTTAAAGATCTCCAATTTGTTTGCAAGAGATGAGATGGATGAAATCACCCAAAGTCTGATATCAGTGATGAAAAGGGAGCTGCCTCGCCATCCTCCTACCTTTGATAATCTGTATGAGTACTTCATTTCAAGGTCGAGAAAGAACTTGCACGTTGTTCTCTGCTTTTCTCCAGTGAGTTTTTATTTTTATTTGTATCCAAGTAGCGGGAGTTACTTATTTAAAGGTATTTAGTTTACCTTCTCTGATGAGATGACTTGCTCAGAAATTATTATTTGTATGTTGAATTAAAATCATGAATACTTTACTACTGTTAATCTCCATTGGCCAAAATCTCATTTCCAATGTAATCATTTAAAATATTCATATTATTAGAAGTTGTTGCATTGGCTGCATTTTTCCTTAATCGCCTAGAGACAAGGATTATTTGAATCGTAAGGGATTTTGTGAAGTAATCTCATCCAGCTCCACCTTCACCTCCAAGGTAGACATACCATCTTTACTAGAATGTCCCTGATGTAGGGTTGAATATCTCTAGCTCATTGTGATACTACAGTAGCTGTATGTTATACATGGTGATTTAAATATTTAATTAAAGTTAACTAAAAATGAAAATTCGATTCCTCAGTCCCACTAACCCCATTTCCAGTGCTTGTGTTCTATGTGTTCTAATGCCCACCACGCTGGAAAGCACATACATAAAACTTATCATTATCACTTACCATTAATCACTTAAATAACTTACCATTATCACTTAAACTTACCATTATAACTTACCATTATCACTTAAACTTCTTCTGGATAGCTTTGCTCCAGGTTTGGGGAGGGGGGGTTTCTCATTAATTTGCAAGGCAGCCACCTTCATTTTTAGATGTCTAATTCCAGTAAAGTCTTCTTTGTAATCAGTTGAATTTTGTCTCTGCGCTTTTTCTCTTCTGACTCTGTTCTGTAATGAACACAATTCCTGTTCAGATATTTGAGAAGGTTTCTGTAGACTCCCTAAGTTGTTTGTTTTTAGCCTAATCATCTGTTCCTGTGGCAGTTCACTTGTCCTAGTGTCCAGGCCTTTTACTGCCCTGATGCTCTCTCTCTGAAGAGTTCTTGTTTATCAGTTTCCTCTTAAAAGGCAGTTCCTAGAATCAACTGCACTAATGGAGATGTAGCCCCAGGACAGGGAAGAGTGTGAAATGTATTTTGTGTCTTCATCTGAACACTAAATTTATGTATTATTGCAGGTTAATACTTTTATTTTTTCAAATTTTCGATGTCACCCTTTGGGCTCAGATTGTGTAAATCTCTCTCTGGATGACTTACAATTCCTATGTCTCTAATGCGCTTTTTGACTTTGCCACCAATAGGTTGGTGAGAAGTTCCGTGCCCGTTCCTTGAAGTTTCCTGGCTTGATCTCAGGTTGCACTATGGACTGGTTCAGTCGCTGGCCGAAGGAGGCGCTAGTCGCCGTAGCCTCCTATTTCCTTTCAGGCTATAACATTGTCTGCTCCTTGGAAATTAAGAGACACGTTGTAGAAACAATGGGCCTCTTTCATGACATGGTTTCAGAGAGCTGCGAAAGTTACTTCCAAAGGTGAGTGATATTGTGTAAACACCATAGCTACTGAACCACCAAGTGCACTCCAAAGAGGAATTAAATGGAACATCCAGTGAAAGATTCTTCATACTGATTGAGCAGGAGGTGGCATTTGCATTCAGATTTTTCTTGCTTTGATTTTCTTGTGATTATGTATTGAAAAATTAACTGGTATCCATACTTAAATGGATACCAGGCCTCAAAGCAACAGATGCTTAATGAATTGCTTTATTTCATTTGCTTAATTTTGTTTTGGAAATGATTTAACTAATTCCTTAGAAACTGTTTAAAATTAGTTTCTGATCTTATGCTTAGAGAACCCCGAAGACTCAACCACAAGACTCCTGGAAGTGGTCAAAAAATACAGTAAAGTCTCAGGATATAAAATTCATGACCATAAATCAGTAGCCTTTGTATATGTTAATAACAGCCAAGATGAGAAGCTAATCAAGGACACAATTCCCTTCATAGTAGCTTCAAAAAAAAAAAAAAACTAGGAATACACCTAACAAAAGAGGTGAAGGATCTCTATAAAGAAAATTTCAAAATTCTAAGAAAAGAAACAGTAGAAGATACTAACAAATGTCTACCCTTCCCAAAACAATCTACAGATTCAATACAATCCCCATTAAAATACCAACATCATACTTTTAAGATTTGGTAAAAAATAATTCTTTGTTTTGTATAGAACCAGGAAAAAAACCCATATAGCCAAGGCAATTCTTAGTTATATAAACAAAGCTGGGGGCAACACCCTACCAGACGTTGGGCTATACTATAAGGCCATATTAATCAAAACAGCATGGTTTTGGCACAAAATAGAGACAAAGACATTTGGAACCAGATAGAAATGAAACTAACATCTTATAGCCACCTGATCTTTGATAAACCAAATAAGAACATACACTGGGGAAAAATCCATATTCAATAAATGGTGCTGGGAGAACTGGATAAAGACTGAAACTGGACCCGCACCTCTCACCACTTAGAAAAATTGATTCAAGATGGATAAAAGATTTAAATCTAACACATGAAACAACAAAAATTCTTGAAGAAAGTGTGGGGAAAAACACCTGAAGATATCAGTCTGGGGAAAGATTTTATGAAGAAGACTTCCAAGGCAATTGCAACAACAACAAAAATAAACAAATTAAGACCTAGTTAAACTGAATAGCTTCTGTACAGCTAAGGAGACAATAACCAAAGCAAACAGACAACCTTCAGAATGGGAAAAGATTTTTACATATTATGAATCGGACAAAAGCTTGATAACTAGGATCTATAGATAACTCAAATTAATCAATAAAAAAAGAGCCAACAATCCCATATATCACTGGGGAAGAAGATAGATGAATGGCTAACAAACATATGAAAAAATGCTCATCGTCCCTAATCATCAGAGAAATGCAAATCAAAACCACCCTGGATATCACCTAACCCCGGTAAGAAAGGCCCACATCACAGACTCTCAAAGCTGCAGATGCTGGCATGCATGTGGAGACAAGGGAACACTTCTATACTGCTGGTGGGACTATAAACTAATGCAACGTTTTTGGAAGGAAGTATGGAGAATCCTCAAAGAACTCAACTTAGACCTCTCATTTGATCCTGCAATCCCTGAACATCTACCCAGAGGAAAAAGCTTTTTTTTTTTTATCATAAGGACATTTGCCCTAAACTGTTTATTTCGGCTCAATTTAAAATCATCACAATATGGAAATAACCTAAATGGCCACCAACCCACGGATAGAGTAACAAGCTGTGGTATATGTGAATACTATTCAGCCATTAAAAGAGATAGATATCAACCTGGATTGGGGTGGAACACGTTCTTCTTAGTAAAGCATCACAAGAATGGAGAAGCAAGAATCCAATGTACTCAATTCTAATATGAAGGCAGAAGATGATCTAATATAAGGGCTTGGGTAGGGGAATGAGGGAAAAGGGAGGAGAGAAGGACTTGGAGAGGGTCATGTGTGTGGCACTCCTCTTGCAGGCAGGACACAATTATAAGACAGACTTTCCCTAACAAATGCAATCAGTGTAGTATAATTCTTTGTACCCTCAATGAATCCCAAACAATAAAAAAAAAAAAATTAGTTTCTCATTCAAATGCATTATTTATTTCAATTAAAGTAGATTGTTTTAAAGTTTCTTTATTGCTTTATATTAAGGGAACATTTAGGTTTTGTATTTGCATTACTTGGTCTTACCAATATTTTTATGCCAAATAATTATGAAACAAAATTTTAATTGGCAGCAGGAAACCCACTCACTAAAAGCAGGAATGGCACACTCACTATGTGAAAGCTGGTGTCAACAGGTCAAAAGCACAACCCCTGCACCCCCCAAACATGACAGTCACTGTGTAAGACTGACATATGGGCCCAGGTGGATCTCCGGACCAGTGGGCTTCTCTCTTAAGGTTAGTGGATGGACTTCAGGGGCTGCACAAACTCCCAGAAAAGTGATGCCTGTTTTTCTCCATGGAAAGTTTGGGTAACACTTCCATTGGTTTTCAAGAAGTTCCCTGTCTCCTCAAAATTTGTTTATTCCAGACCCTTTTCTTTACTTAAAACTATCCCCAAACTATCTTTCCTAAATAATTCTAGATAATCTCCAAGATTGTCTTGGTGAATCACTGTGTATTACTTCCTACTGCTGAGAAGATTTTCTTTCTACTGAACTTGAGCTCCTCCCACTTGTGTCCTCTGTGACATAAATTTTTACCTTTGTATGCTACGAAAACTGGTTCCTTTTTTTCTTTCTTTTTTTTTTTTTTTTTGAGACAGAGTCTCAAACTGTCTCCCTGGGTAGAGTGTCATGGCATCACAGCTCACAGCAACCTCAAACTCTTGGGTCTAAGTGATTCTCTTGCCTCAGCTTCCCAAGTAGCTGGGACTATAGGTGCCTGCCACAATGCCTGGCTATTTTTTGGTTGTAGTTGTCATTGTTGTTTGACAGGCTCAGGCTGGATTAGAACCTCCCGTATACGTGGCTGGTGCCCTAGCCACTTGAGCTACAGATTCTGAGTCCTGGTTCCTCTTTTGTTTCAAAATTTTTGTGTGTTTTCCAAATTTTTCATATCTTATTAAGTTGTAGAAGTTTATTCTGAATATAATTATTTTTATAACACTTTAATGATAGTCACATATGTACACAAGTTTCTTAAAAATTATTTTAATGATAAAAATCTTCAGAACTCCAAAAGTGAAAATTAATGTAAAAGGCAAAATAATGTTATAATATGTAAAGAACTCTTCTTTGATTTAAATTTCTCCTATATAAAATTATTCCTTTTTTCTACTTCTATCATTAAATATAATTCCTATAATAAAGCCCACAATGGCTTGAATATTTTAATCAAATATGGGTGCCTTGATTTCAAGGCCAGTCTGATGAATCAAAGGAGAGATTGGTTTTTAATTTTGTAAGTGCAGCTGGATGGTATCTAGCAGGGGAGAGGTTTGTAACTAATACCAGTTGGATGAAAATGTATCACAGCAAAATTCATTCAACTGCTTACCTCTAATATGTGTCCAGAACCTTAAGGTTTACAAAGTACATTCATATATGCTGTTTCATTTGATCTTCACAAAACTTGGGGTGGGAGGGCGGTGAGGGCAGACATTATGTGCTCAGTTTCCCAGATGAGGAACCAGAAGCCCAGACTCAGATAAAGGGTCAAATCACCAGACAGAGATTAGTGCTCTCTCCACCTCACCTCTGGAAAACCCTACTCAAGCCCTGCCTTCCTGCTAAGGAGTCCCCCTGGTTTCACGTTGGGAAGGGCGTCATTTTACAGGAGGATACCAGAATGATAGAAATGGCCATCTCTTGTGTTCTGCTTTCAGATACCGCCGAAGAGCACATGTGACTCCTAAGTCTTATCTCTCCTTTATAAATGGATATAAAAATATTTATACTGAAAAGGTGAAATATATTAATGAACAAGCTGAACGTATGAATATTGGTAAGGAGAATCAGATCTCTGGGGGATTCGTTTTATAGTGACCTCACTATTTTGTTTGAAAGCTAAATATTAATACTGATTTTATTATTAGTAATGGGATAATTTTAAGGGATGTCCTTAAGGCTCTTTGCACCCATCAAGAAACTCTGCGAAGAAGAAAATCTGAACAGCAGTGGTCCATCTTCTCTCTAGAACCATTTCTCCCAGCTGTGCTGGGCAGTGACTCACCATGGTCACTGAGTTTCTGCTTGCAGACAGGGAGAAGGTAGCTCTTGGGAACTGACTACAATTTCAATTTTTGGTTCAATTAAAATTTTCCTTGATTTGTATAAACTTTGCCTTGTTAATGCTTTCCAAATTTTTAATAAAGGGAAAGGAAAAACCAGAAACATTAGGAAATAAAAACAGAAAGAGATAGTTTACCTGAGCAGTAGCTTGCTGAGCACCAGCTGTATGTAGTGTAAGTAGGAAACATGTATGTTGGAACAGATTGTTTCCCGAAAGCACATGGCCCAAATGGTTCAAACACCCTCAGTTCTTTTCATTTCCCCCGGAGAAAACACAATCTTATAATGTCAGGGCACTCCAAGGTCTGTGGAGTGATGGCGATGGTAGGATCACTGGGAAGGAAGCCTCTAGAAGAAGACATTTTCTTCACAACTCGCCTTCTTATAGCTTTTCTAGGCCATGCTGCTAGAATCAGTCGTGTGCCAAAGCTGACTTATACCAGCTCTTGACAGCCAATTGTTAAATTGGTAGGAGTTTTATGATCTGTGTCTTAAACATAGCCTTTATTAAAACTTAAGTCAAATGTACCTAAAGTTAAATAAATTATATTTAAAATGTAGGCAATAAACACTCAAAGCTTATCACTTCTCAGTTATTTTAACTCTACTTCACTGTTATTAATTTAGGTTGGTTATTTCTGTTCTATCTGTATGGTGGAAATATTATACAATGGCATGCTGCTGAGAATCTCTTGGTAGCTTGAAATAAGCCATGGTGGGAGCATTTACACTATGGAAATTGGCAAATAGACAAATGAATGCTTCTTCCCCCAGAGACCCAGATGTTAAACATTTACCAACACACCACAATCTAGAACCCAATTAAAATATGAGAAATTTATTTAACCGGTTATTTCTCTCAATAACACTGAAAGTCACAGAATCAGTTACATTTTAGCAGTTATTTTTAATTTTATACCAAAGAGAGTGACAAAAATGTTAATATATTTCCAGTCTCATTTGCCATCTCAGCTGCAATCTGATCAAAAAATGATAGCTACAAACTGTTTACAAAGCCCAAAAGAGCATAACTTTGTCAAATAAGTTTCCTGGCTTACCTAATCTTATTCAATATGGTATTGTGACTTTCCCTTGAATGTAGCTAGAGGATATTCTTAGATCTGGGCTATTTTCTTTAACTCCCTGTTGAAACTCAGAAAGACGATCAGGATTGCTGCTCCTACATATGTGTATTTCTGAAGCTTTTGTCTATAAATAATTATATTTGTTAGATTACATGTATAGTACCTTATAAATAGTAAATATTGAGTGTTTGATGAGGGGATACACATATCTATACCAAGTGTTTGATGAGGGGATACACATATCTATACCAAGGATATGTATGTTTGTATTTCAGGTCTTGATAAGCTTATGGAGGCAAGTGAATCCGTTGCTAAACTCTCTCAAGATCTGGCAGTCAAAGAGAAGGAACTGGCAGTGGCCTCTGTAAAAGCAGATGAAGTGAGTTTGCATTTCTTTTATCACTACAGATAAGGAATATTTTTCCATAATTAAGAAAGCATTATTTTAAAATGCTGTTTAAAAATAAGTGGGGTATAAACCAATAGATAATTTCTGGTAAGATAATGTTCACAAAGACCATCATGTATTTTTGTTTAACTTATACCAAGACATATCGAAGCTATTATATCCATTACTTGGTCTAAGATTATTCTTTCTTCTCTTGCTGTATCTTGTTCTCTTTTATCTGTTTATGAAATTTCTGTGAGTTTTCTTTGGTTTTCTCTTTAAGGGCCCTGTAGTCTCTAGGGTTCTAAGATGGCCCCCAAATCTCATCTACAGTGTGTGTCTAGGAGAGAGAAAGGGATAAGAGAAAGAGTTGATGACGTTTAAAACAAAAACTAAAACAAAAAAAGGAAAGAAGATCCCTTCACTCAAGGTTATAGGGATGCAAGTGTGCTGCTCTCATATCTACACTGAGAGTCAGTTAAGAATATCCACTTAACTCTTGACCCTCACCCAGTTCCTGAAGTGAGTGACTAACAGGGGAATACCTGGTCCTGGCACATAGTAATAAGCACTCAGTAAATATTGGCTACTTTTATTGTTATTACTTGAGGCTTTCATTTTGGCTTCCAACCTGATTCCATTATACTTACCGGAATTGTTTTAAGTTTCTAGTATTCATAGAGTGGAAACACTGGTTTTTGAAAGCTTGAAGTACTTATTTCTAAGCCTAAGGAAAGCTTAGAAAATAGGATACTGAAAGGAACTGCTCAGAGGAATTACTTTAATATACCTGAAATTACAGACAACTTAGACATGGAGTAAATTTGCTCTCAGTCATGTTTTTATTATATTGAATAAATATTCTCTTACTACTCAAATTTTGCTTGAAAGGGTTCTCTTTGCTTTCCCATGTTTCCTTAATTTAACAGGTATTAGCAGAAGTCACAGTGAGTGCTCAGGCTTCAGCCAAAATAAAAAATGAAGTACAGGAGGTAAAAGACAAAGCTCAAAAAATTGTGGATGAAATTGACACTGAAAAAGTCAAAGCTGAGTCTAAACTTGAGGCAGCTAAGCCTGCGCTGGAAGAAGCAGAGGCAGCCCTGAATGTGAGCAGTGTATTGTTACCCCTCCCAACACCAGTTCTCGCAGGGGGCAGGTCTCACTGCGGGGAAATTAACAGTGGAATTTTGTCATCAGAAAACTGAATTGTGCTCTCAACGTGATCTCTGAGTCTAGAAACAAATCTTTCCTGTTTTCTAAGTTCTATTTTTTTAAGCCCTTACTTCTTATATCATATTGTTTTTATTTCATAATCAGCCTTCCTGAGAACTGAGATATAATGATGGTGATTAGTGGCCAAACCCATGAGGCATTCAGATTACATAGAGAACCTCCTTAGTTCTTCCAACATCCCCTCTAGATTATGTCATGTCCCCATTTAGAATCTTCTTGCAATTCCCACTGCTCTTAGGATAAAATCCCATCATAGGTGTCCACAACCATGAGGCCAGAGGGGCACGGCTTTGGAGGCAGGTATATCCATCATATTTGCCTCTCAGGACCACCATTTCATACATGTGTATAACACATCCTCATACTGTATACACACATATGTGTATGATCAAGAGTAAATTTACTTAACTTTCTTGAGTCTCCCTGGGGATTATAATTTTCCTTGATCCTTGAAGGATGAATGTAATCATTACAAGTAATTGATACAATTTACTGAACACAGAGAAACTGCTGAATATTAGTGGTTCTGCTGCTGCTGCTGATAACCTGCTCCTGTTTTAAACTTTATCTTTTGTCATTCTGTCCTCACACCCAGTATGATCCAGTCTTACAGAAATACCTATAAAAGAAGACCACCTTCTTTTAAGGACTGTGGTCTTTCACCTTTAAATGTGCCTCTCCCTCTGCTTGGAACCTACAGTTCATTGCCTAATACGAGTCATTCTTCAAATCTTGGCTCAGGCCTCAGTCCTTCCCGAAAGCTTTCATGTCTTCTCAATTCACCTTTGTTTTCCTATCACTCGTATGTCTCTATCATGGCAGAGATCCTAGTGTAGGGTAATTGTGTTTTCTCTGCTTTCCTCTGGAGGTATGAGGACGAGCCTATTTTTGTTTGTTTTGTTTTATATGGGAGAATGCCTGCAGTTGTTGAATGAATAAGTCTGTGGTAGTCATTTAATGGATTTTTCACAGTGACCAGGGCACATTCTCCACTTCCACTTGGTTTATAGGTTCCACAGTGACATACAATAGGCTGAGATCACCGAACCAAAGACATCTCAGGACATTTTATTGATCACGTGGTCCGTAGTCCTTCTTGCCTGGACCCTCAGGCAATATCTTAGTCTACACCCAGTTCACAGGTAGTAAGTTTAAAAAATATTTTCCTGTCTCACAATAACACAAAGAAGTTACAATAACTTCTTTATCTCTTAATTCTTTCCCTTCCATAGACAGTGCAGCCCTCAAGAGAAGACTGGCGGTGAAGTTTCTGATGTTCAGGCTCTGTCTCCTCTCTTAATATCCACATGTAATACAGACTCAGTGCTTTATGTAGTTGCAATTTAACAAACAAAATGTTGCATAATAATGGGTTTTGTTAATAGAGGTCTGGGCTTACAGGTAGAGTATAGTAGTGACATTTTAAACCATTTAATTCAAGGCAACATGAAAAGAATAAAAACAAAGAGAAATCCCAAAATAACAATAAAAGAACAGCTATGCAAAAATCTTGTAATTATCTTGTAATTCCTACCCTTGAGGGGATCATGTCAGGAACTGGACAGAAAAATATATTTTTAAGCTTTCTACCTTAATTATCTAAAAGTATTAGATTTTTATACAAGTATTAATACTACTCAATTAAAAAATGTATTGATTCCTAATCCCTATGCAGACTATCAAACCAAATGATATTGCCACGGTCAGAAAGCTTGCAAAACCCCCACATCTTATTATGAGAATCATGGATTGTGTTTTGCTACTCTTTCAAAAGAAAATTGACCCTGTTACTATGGATCCAGAGAAACCGTGCTGCAAGCCATCATGGGGAGAGTCATTAAAGGTAAGTAAAATCTGTCTTTGTAAGTCTAATGAGGTACATCAGGTGTCCCCAGGCCAGGACACTCAATATAGACCAGACAAACTGGCAGACGATAATTGATCATTGTGTATTGACCAGTCCATCTGAAACTGCATCACCCAAAATGTAATTAGGGATAGATTTTAAAGCTGAATGCCTTCTTCTTATGAAATCTGTCCAGAACCAGTGGCTAGTGTTGGCACAGCTTTGGTATCCTTCCAGTCCTGGCTTCAGAAGGAGCCGTGTGGTTGGTGGTGTTCAGATGCACTTACAAGACAGGAAACTTACATAGCTTTTCTTCTTTACTTTTTTGCTGTGGTACCTGAAAGACACTATGCCATTTACAGATTTTGGTTCACTGCTGCCAGTAGTCTTGACTTGTATATTTGGAGCAAATCAGCTGCTACTTTGAAAAAAATTCAATTTAAAAGTACATACTAACTCAGAAAGAAATTATCTCTTTTGCCCCAGAATTTAGGGGTTGTATTACTATTTTTCAGTTGATGAGTGCAACAGGATTCCTGTGGAGCCTTCAGCAGTTCCCCAAGGACACTATAAATGAAGAGACTGTTGAGTTATTACAGCCGTATTTTAACATGGATGACTATTCCTTTGAAAGTGCCAAAAAGGTCTGTGGAAATGTGGCTGGTCTGCTTTCTTGGACTCTGGCTATGGCAACATTTTATGGCATAAATAAGGAAGTGTTGCCTCTAAAGGTAAGAGTTTCCCTCCGTTTCCCAGTAAATCAATATTTAATAAAATCAATCATCTGTATTACTGCTATTAAGAGACAAAGTGTGATTTAGACTAATAAAGCTAGCTAGCCCTTTCCCCGAGTCTTTCTTCTGTGTCCTCTCAAAGTTCCTCATTCTTTTTAGATCTATTACTTCTTTCCTGGCAGTATGACAAGAAACTGAAGCCAACTTCTTAACTTAAACAGGAAGTGAATTTATTGGGAATAATAATAAAGTTATTATAAACTTTCCATTTTTTCACAGTTTGGAGATTGATTCCCATATTCTAAGCTAAACTTATAAAAATTAGGATCAACATCTAGAAATGTTCTAAATTTCAAAGACAAAAAGGGAATGTTATATACAATGTCAAAAAACAAACAAAATTGAAATGGTCGCTTATAAAAGAAGAGAAATCAGGGTGTTGCGGGCTTCCCACAACACTGAATGTTGGAAGATAGTGGGAAAACACATGCGGAATTTTGAGGAGGAGATTGTGTGGCTCAAGAGTACAATAATGGGTAAACTGACCTTCATGTATGAGGGAACAAAAAGGCATTCTTAAAGAGGCAACTTGTGTGGTATACACACACACACACACACACACTCTGTATTCTACCAGACTGTCCTTCATATCTGAGGGTATAGAAGAGCATCCGTAGGAGTGCAAGAGTTCATAAGATGTACCGCCCAGGTACAAACTACTCCCAGGGCCCCATCCCAACCCTGCCTGCCCCAAGCTAAAAGTGTTGTGTTTGCTCTGTGGAGTAGAAAATGATGAGTTAGTGGGCAGGGGTTACCATTTTTCATCTTAAACCTTGTAGAAATAGCTGCCTCTTTAAACTCTATGCATAGGTAACTTTGAGAAAAATAGAAAATAAATTTAGAGTAGAAAAGTTTTAACAAAGAAAAATGATAGGACAATATAACAGATACACCCAAACAGAAGCATGTAGAGGGGAAATGGTACTAGAAATGTAGAGTTCAAGGGGAAAAAGCACATGGCAGCAAAGCTATTTTTAATTGATAAAGATTATGATTCACAGTGAAGGCTATTATAATAAGGCTTTATAAAATAAATAAAACAATGTTAAATTACATAAGGAAAAACATATTCGTATTTTAAGTGGAAATTAACAAATAGAATACCACCTATGACAACTCTGGCAGACAGCAGACACAGTGCCAGCTTCACAGGTAGGTGCACGAGGCGCCGTGTTGAGAAGGGCCAACACTGCGATTGTAACAGGGTCTTCACCTAACAAATGCAATCAGTGCAGCCTGGTTCTCTGTACCCTCAATGAATCCCCAACAATAACAAGGAAAAAAAAGAGTACCAAATAAAATATCCAAGTTACTTAATTTAAAAAAAAAAGAAAAAAGGAGCAACATTGGGTTTACACTTGGTTCTTGGCCTCTTGAAATTCTTAACGATTTTTTAGAAAGGGCCCCATATTTTAGTTTTTCATAGGGACCTGCAAATTATGAAGTCAGTCCTGAGTAGGTATAAATTAATAATTACATAGAAATTTTATACAATATTATTTTTCAGGTTGAGTAGCTGAATTCTGCAGTATAAATATTTCCAATACTACCAACTTTAAACCTCACTGAGCACAGATGTAGAAAAAGGTGGACTTTCCTCACTATAAACAAAGAATATGACATTATTTCTAGAGTATAAGAAACATTTGCAAAATTTGTTCTAGTCAGTGCTAAAAGAGGAGCTTGATTAAGTTTCCAAAAGTAAAAATTCCTGGGGCTTCATTCTCTGATTATAAGTAATAAAAGTAGAAAGTTTATATTTTTAAAAATCCACTTGCTTCTATTTAGGAAATGATGAAAATAAGCTACTTACCAAAGCTTTTGTAATGTGGCCAAAATAGTACATTCTTAGACCTTAAATGCATCCAAGAGACCAACCATTCCACTTAAAAGTTAAAGTATATATGCACACATAGAAACAAAATGTATGGAAGGTGGAACAAAGCTAACAAAAATCGCACAAACAATTAAAGGAGAGAAAAGCAGCAGAGTTAACAGGTAAATCTGGTCCTTTGGAAAACTCAACTGTAGGAGACACATTTCTGGAAAATCTAATCAAGAGGAAAATGCACAAAACCAAATGAGAATAGGGAGGTAAAGCCACATAATCATAGATTTATAGATTTAAATAATTAAAAAGAAAAGTTTACACAGCTATCTGTAACTATGTTAAAAAATATAAATGAAATGAATTTTTTCTGGGGAAAAAGGACTAAATTTAAATAAATATTGAGAATAAAAGAAAGTTACCAAAGAACTTCTACCCCAGAAGGCTCTGGGCCTAGATTACTTTGCTAATTAATTATTTTTAAACTTACAAGAGACATAATTACCAAGATGGAGAACTTAGAAAAATATGTAAATCTACTGTTGCAGTAATTTCACTTCAAAGAATCTTTACCAAAGAAATAGTAAAGAATGTTTATATATCCAGTAGTATTTACCATAAACATTATTTATAATAACTAAAAATGGTGGGGAGAAAAATGTCTAAAAATAAGAACAAGGTTAAGCGAATTACAATACATTCAAATTATGGAATATCATGCAGCTATATAACTAATGTTCATGAAAAAATGCTTAAGGACAAGGGAAAATGATTATCCAAGCACAGCCTCCACTGAAAAATAGAAATGCCAACTGGTAACTTAACACAATGTTCACAGGTTATCTTTGAGTGGGCAATTTTTGGTCTCCTTCCTATATGTAGCTGCATTCTCCATGTTTCCTATACTGAACATTAGTAATTGTAAGGAAAAAAAAGTAATGACATATCCCCAAGACCTTCTGCATCCCTGAAAACACTGAAACAGATGACCTCCATAGTACCATTGAGTGCAAACGTTACGTAACTAGTGTTGGTACACAAGTTGAAATTGTGACCGTTTGGTGGAGCTAGTCCATTACACTCACCACCTCTTCTTCCTCTGAAGGCTAACCTGGCCAAGCAGGAAGGCCGCTTATCCGTGGCTAATGCTGAGTTGGGGAAGGCTCAGGCACTGCTGGATGAAAAACAAGCCGAGCTGGATAAAGTACAAGCAAAATTTGATGCAGCGATGAATGAGAAAATGGTGAGCATTAACATACAAAATTACCATTACCAAAATGATGTACTGAAGCTTTACACAAAGGATATGTTGTATTCAGAGAGAGACAAATATCTATGATGAATATTCATCAGAATGTCCTTATTCACTGGCTGTTTCTACCTATTTTGGATCTTTCACATTCAAGATTGTTTTTAGTGTTTTTACTAATCAGGTGTCTGTGAGAGTAAGCTGTGATGTCATACAAAGAGTATTGATTTTGGAGTTAGAAAAGCGGATTCGAGATCCACCTCAGGCACTTACTCACTGTGTATTTTAGGTCAATTGACCTGGCTCAATATGCTAAGAAGGGATCCTAATATGAGCTCTTGGAGTAGGTTATAAGCCATGGTGGCCTGGTAAATGTTCAACAGTCTACTTGTATAGAGGGTGGGCAGGGGGAGAATGAGGGGAAGACCCTGGTCTGTGATATATACCGATTTCTGTAGTATAAATATTTCCACTACTACCAACTTTAAACTACCAATGTCACATCACTGAGCACATATTTGGAAAAAGATGCCTAGTAGCCACTATCACAGACTGTTTCCACCATGCACACAGAGTAGACTTCACCTCCAGAGCATGGATCATTACATATAAATAAGCCGGAATTTATAGATGTTTATTATTTCTTACCTTTGCTTTTAATATACTTTGTTTAGTTGTAAGTTTATATACATTCTCTCCTATATGGACCACCTCCTTAAGTTGACTTGATTTTCATAGACCAGACACATACCACATGTACATATTGGTATAGTGGGCCTACTTCCTTATATTGGCCACCTCTGTATGTTGACCAGTTCACTACAGTACCTTGGGCGGTCAACTTACAGGGGTTCGACTATAATTTAATTTTTGACAAAGGTTGTGTTTAACACCAGCTCGCAAATATTCTGAGAATTTAACAACTGGCTCCTGCGAGCTGGTTCAAGCTGGCTCAGCACACTACTGTGGAGTGGAATTTTTTCCAGAGAAAAGAGCTTATAAATGGCAAATAACTCAGGATTATTATTAAATCTAAGACATTAAAATAATGTATTTTATTGATTTGATTCTGTTTTGAAAATATTTCATAGAACTACTATTTTAATTTATGCAATTTAGATCTTCTCTTACCAAATTGATTTCCTTGAAATTTGGTAAGGTAAGGTCACCATATTGTGAATGGAGTTTGATGTGTAAGGGCTCACTTACACCATATTCTTATTTTATATTTATTTTGCAAATTAAGAAATTCTTCCATGTATTTTCATGTGTGAATATAATGGATGTTTTGATTAAGCACTTAAAAAAGTTCTTTGAGACTTTCTCCCACTGTGAACGCAGGATTTGCTTAACGATGCTGATATGTGCCGCAAGAAGATGCAGGCAGCCTCCGCTCTCATCGACGGGCTGAGCGGAGAGAAGGTCCGATGGACCCAGCAAAGCAAAGAGTTCAAAGCTCAGATTAATAGGTATGAACGTGGGTCTTTGTTATGATCACTGTCCTTCCTTGTGGCATTAGACAGTATAAAATCCACTTCCGTGATGAATACTTTTCTCCTTTATTTTCACATGCCCGTCTCTGAGTCCCATCATTTAAGAAAGTGTTTACAATTTAAATCACCCACACCAGTAAAATACTGTACAGACTGAAGACAACGTTGTGAACCACTGTGAATATGGTTCACACGGACACTGTAGGTCTTAGTGGGCGAGCGTTTCTGATGCTATGTGGATTTGCCAGATTCATCTAAAGACACTCACTCTCCGCTCATCACCGCAATGGTTCAGAAGGTGCAGATCACTGGTTTGTTTTAAATTCAATCCTTTGTTTTAAATCTTGTACTGATGTCTGTCAGTGTCTTTAGGAAACTTAAAGAGAGAGGAGCAGGAAAATGGCCAAAAAAAAAAAAAAAGACTGAAATCTGAACAGGACCATGGCATGGGGTGGGAAGAAGGTATTTCCTCAAGGGCCAAGGCTCTGGGCCTGTAGGCTTCAGGAGGGAGCCTTCTTTCTTGATCTCTGGCCCACCCAAATGGTGTCCATTCTCCTTTGGGGCTCTTCTTACCGTGGTTTTTCCACTTACAACTACCAAGTGGTAAGCAGAGGTGAAGAAGTATTTCCACCTGGTAATAAAACAAACTGCCCTGTGACCTTTCAGATAACTTAATGGAGCCAGCTAAAATGTTAGGTGACTCACTTTGGGGAGGGCGCTTGTGTGTTTTTTCTTAACAGGCTTGTGGGTGATATTCTGCTGTGCACGGGATTCCTTTCCTACCTTGGTCCTTTCAATCAGATATTTAGGAACTATTTGCTTAAAGACCAATGGGAGTTAGAAATGAGAGCACGGAAAATTCCTTTCACTGAAAACCTGAACCTTATCTCAATGTTGGTGGATCCCCCAACTGTAAGTTTACTTTTCCAATATTATTTGAATTTCCATCTCATTTTATTTCTTACCATGAAATCAAAGTATATATGTACCTAACTTTTTCTTATTTTCATATAGTTGAAAAGATTGTTCTGAAAGTGCTTAAGAGATAGTAAAAAGGATCTTTCTTTGTGATATAAAAGTTCCTTTGCATTTTAAGAAATCATTCTTCCAAATTAAAACCAACTGCAGTGCTGTGAACTAAAAGATCATTCGTGAATTATAGACTTGCTAATCCTGACTGCTTCTTATAACTCTCCGTTATTTACACCAGTCCTGTTAAGTCACTCTCTTTCAAACTACGCAAATGTAGACATTATCTAAGGTAGAAGTGCTGGCATTAACCTTGTTTTTATCATTCACCATGTTCTTTAGCGTCCAGTAGCATAATGTGATAGCATGTCCTGGTATCACTGAGTAGCAGCATGACCTGCTGTACTAACTGTCCTTGCTGGAATTTGCTGCCACTGTCAATTTTCAGCATATCTTGCTGAGCTCCTGTGGTAATAAATGCTTTCCAGGCAATTTGTATTCATGAGTTGCTTTTTTGATTTGCAAATCTGCTTTCCAGTTGCTATTTCCTTAGGGGATGCTAGGCTATTAATTTCATGTTATCTGTATTTAAAAGTTAAAAAATAATCTTTTCCCAATTCAAACAACATTGAACTTGCCCTTACAGGGAATAAATTATGTGTTGAAGATGTATTGAGCACTGGTGAGCTGAAGTGGGCCAGGATATTCTTTATTAATTATGGCCTTTGGAGGTCTTAGAATCATTTAACAAAGGTGGAGGCTGGATGGCCCATTGGATCTCCATTGATTTTACTGACCACATGGAGGGAGGCTGGCAATCCCCTCTAAATATGGAGAGAGAAATATTCACAAAAATGTCATTGATGAGTTCCTGTCAATATAATATCTCAGCTCATCTAATTTCTCTCCAGCTATGCATCACCCATACCCCATGTAGGCAGAACCAAAGGGCAGGAGAGGGAAGTTATCAGGGCCTTTCCCTTGGGGCTTACCTTCTCCTCTGACATCTCATTGTGTTCATTAATATACGATAAATTTGTATTTCCCCTAAGCATGAAAATTAATAAAGGAATAAACCTAATTGGGGGTCATTAAAGAAAGAATTAATTAGATTAAGAATTTGATTTATAAAGTTAATGTTATATGGTTCACATTACAAGTTTGCTTTTTTTTTCTAAGTACCAGTTGCATAGTCTCAAAGGAAAAAAATGTCCAAAATTTTAATTACTTTACATTGTAGAACTTTTAATTACTAATGAAAGCATTCTTGGTCCCTTTTGAACGGCCATGTCCATTTCTGTTGTTCAGATTGGTGAGTGGGGTCTGCAGGGATTGCCAGGAGATGATCTCTCAATTCAGAATGGCATTATTGTGACAAAGGCCACCAGGTACCCACTCCTCATAGACCCACAAACTCAAGGCAAGACTTGGATCAAATCAAAGGAAAAAGAAAATGATCTGCAGGTATGTAGCATTTAGCGTCTGGGATAGTAATCTTGAAAGCATGAAGAATTTTTAAAATTCCAATTGAATCTGCCAGTTGTAAAGTTGTTCTCTATGATAAATGTTTGCTCATTTACACTTTTAACAGCCATTTGGGGTGACAGCTCTGATTATTTTCTCTCTTTTGTATTCCCTCTCCATCTCTCTCTCTGCTCTCTGTCCATTTCCTTGGCTTGACTGCTTTTGTCAGTGTCAAATGTGGCTTTTGCTCTTGGCCTTGCATTTGATCTTATAGAAAAGTGGCAAGAATAGAATGTTGTAGAGTGCACTACACAGTATACAGAGTCAACTAAGGGGTTGATTTTCAGGTAGAGATAGACGGGGCAGGAGTCTAATGTTTCTGACTCCCTGGAGAATCTCATTACTGTAGCTATTTAAGTCAGTGTTTCCTAGTCACCACTTCCAGTTCTAAGGCTCCTGCCTTCCATCTTTTTGCTTATATTATTTCTATTAACCAAAATGTCTTTCTTCACCCTACTGGCCACTCCACTTCTATCTCAGATAAAAATCTTAAATATTCTTTGAAGTTCACATCCAACAATACCTTCATTAGTTCTCTTCTTTGTTCCTGGCTTAGCATGGCCTGTCCTGAATCCTCCCAGGGGAGGATTGTTTGTGCTTCTGCTGTGGACTTCGAGTCTGTCTCGAATTATTGTTCTTTGTATAGTCAACATTTATCTCTACTGTACCATAAATTTCTTGTTGGCTAGGTTTATGGCTTTACCCATAGTTACCTTTTCTTTCTTAAAAAAAATTAATTTTTTTTTTTTTGAGACAGAGCCTCAAGCTGTCCCCCTGGGTAGAGTGCCATGGCATTATAGCTCACAGCAACCTCCAACTCCTGGGCTCAAGCGAGTCTCTTGCCTCCACCTCCCAAATAGCTGGGACCACAGGTGCCC
>CAUYTI010091036.1:0-13753 GCA_963575145.1 Galago senegalensis | reverse complement strand
TATTAAAGGTTCTATCCAACACTGTCAAAGTAGTGTTAAAATCTCTGACTCTGATGGAGCTGAGAGAGATAAGTTGCTCATGCCTGTTAGAGTATCTCTTACAAATTGAGGTGCATTCTGGTTGGGTGCATAGATATTGATGATTGAGATCTCAATTGTTATACTATTTAGCTCCCACACATGAGTAAGAACCCCCGAGATCTGTCTTCTATGCTTGGCTTATTCCACTATAGATAATATCATCCAATTCTATCCATGTTGTTGCAAATGGTAGGATTTCATAACATTATAGGCACCCTATAAATATATAGGTAACTATTATGTACCTATAATAATTTAACATTTAAAAAAATAAACATGTGGATACATGGTGATACATGAGTACAGTGCCAGCTACTCAGGAGGCTGAGGCAGGAGGATCTCTCAAGCCCAGGAGTTCAAGGCTGCATTGCGCTATGATTGTACATGCAAAGAGCCACTGCACCCCAGCCTGGGCAACATGGAGAGATCCTGTCTCTAAATAAATAAATAAACTATAGTTTAACCCATTGGTACTCATCAATACATTAATAGGAATCAGAGCCCCAGAAGGTGAGTGTGGAAAAGGCTGAGATGACTGTTTCTAGAACAGAGAAGATGGAGAAGCTGTATTTGGAAAGCAAGGAGGATATTTTGGAGTCCTAACAATAGTTACAGGGATCATCAAGAATATAGGGGAAGAGGGGCAGCGCCTCTGGCTCAAAGGAGTAAGGTGCCGGCTCCATATGCCAGAGGTGGCGGGTTCAAACCCAGCTCTGGTCAAAAAAAATACTGCAAAAAAAGAATATAGGGGAAGAAAAATAGGGCAGTGGAAACACCTCAAACGCGTCCTCATCTGTGTTACAATGTTAGCAAAGGTAGTCTCTCTACCAGGGACCCAGATAGAGATAAGCTGCCAAAGAGATAACTTTTTTTCAAATTTGGGGATACATGTCTCAAAGCCCTCTGAGAAGCAAGCCCCTTAGTTTCCAAATCCATGGGAACCTACCTTTCACACAGCATAGGGCTAAGTGGAAATCTCAGACTTAGTGGAGATAAACTTAAAACTGAGATCCAGATGTTTAGTGATGTGTAGGCCAAAGAAACCTCACCTACTTGCCCACACTTGATTCCCAAGTGCTGTGTAATCAACTCTGTACTGCTGAAGCTCCTCAGACTACAGGAAAAAAAAAAGCTCTTATTTTTAGAGAAATAAATAATTACCCAGCACTTTGGGAAATGGAGTATGCTTTTCTCAAAACTGTTATAGATTGTGATCTTTTCTGTTTCTGGAAGAACTGAAAATACAGAGGGAATCAAGATAAGAAATCAAGAAACTAGATCACTGGAGACTTGGTTGTAACTCTAGGCCTGGTTAAACACGGGCTGCACAAAATACCCAAACGTGGTAAAAAGGAGGGCCAGAGATTTCCCCAAGGAAGAGAGTGATACGGAAACCCACTGCCTACTTGTTAAAGATCCAGAGCCTCTGGCTGAGATTTCAGAGCCCAGCAATTTCAGATTCTTCTATATTAAGCAGGTACTAAACCATCCTAAACCAAATGCTAAAATACGTGAAACGTTCTAACAATTTCAAATCGCTCTCTTCTCCACTCAAGGAATAACTCGCAATCAACCTCCCATTCCAGAGCACATTAAGATGGCAGGAAGTTTGTGAATATTAAATCACTGTGAATCACACATGGTGATTTAAAACTATTGCAGACTAATGTTTGGCTGAGAATAGTATTCTAATTGGAAAGATGATAGAAAAGTTAGTCTAGTTCAATGCTCCGGGACATATTGAAGGAAATTATAGCTAAAAAGCATTACCCAGATATACAGTCATTCTTTTTCTGTTAATTTCAAAATGTTGATTAAGGGAGTACAAGTGCCTTTGTTACATGGGTATCTTGCATAATGCCTACGTTGGGGCTTTTGGTGTGCCCATCAGAATAGCGGTCATTGTATCCAATAGGTGACTCTTTTCTCACGTCCACCCTCTCACCCGTCCCTCTTGGTTCCATGTGTCTTTAATGTTGCTTTGTGCCCATGGCAATTACAAAGTGATTTTTGCCTGTGTCCACTTTCCTACTGAGAGAGCAAGACCCACCTCTTCAAAGGAATTAATCAATCTGGAGGGAATGTTACGGGGAGTGAGCCCAGGGATGGACCACTCAGGTGCCCCAGGAATAGTATGCAAAAGTTAGAATGAAAAGATCAAGCTTGGGAACCATTTCTAATCCCAGAAGGGGATACAGAGACAAGGACCCATCCAGGAATACAATAACTCACCAAAAGCTAACAAGAGTGAGAGCCAGTCAATGAAGTAATTTTGAGATGTGTAAACTAAAATAGAATCTTAAGACTCCTCCTAAGCAGCTAACTGGACCCCCTCTTGGCCAAGGGGATCCCTAAAACTAAATTCTCAGCCTTGGGAAAGGAGATCAGATGTGCCTCCTCATGCCTCCTCCCCTTCTTAGAGATGCCCTTCCTGACTCACTACAGCCCTAAGGCTATTAAAGACCCACCTGCCAGTCCTCAATATACATAACAAAACATTTGGATCTGTCCAGTCTTGGACTTTGTCTCTAATTAACTGACCCTTTATCTTAAACATTCCTTTTCACCAACTCCTGGTCTTTTAGACAAAGCATAACTCTTTCAGCCAATTGTCAGCTAAAGAATCTTTAAACCCACCTATCACCTGTAAGCTCCCCCACTTCCAGATGTTCCTCCTTTGGGGGCCAAACCAGTGAATGTTTTCCACGTATTGATTTATGACCTCACCTGTAATTCCTGTCTCTCTAAAATGTATTAAACTAAACTGTCACCCCACTACAGCAAGTCCACTTGCTCCAGGCTTCTTTGGTATGGCTCCAGGCCATGGTCCTCAAATTTGGCTCAGAATAAACCTCCTTGAATTATTTCACTGAGTATGGCTTCTTTTCCATCAACAGAGGAAAACTAAGCACAGGAATCATACAGTGTTACTTTCAGATGGTCCGGGGGTGAGCTAGGTGGCTCACGGTATCCATGCAAGTCGGGTACTTACTCCAGAGACTTAGACCAAGGAATGAAGCCCAGGATAGGCCCAGGGCTTCATACTCAAATTGTGTTTGTGCAGCTCACAAATGAAGGGCCAATTGTCCTCGGTGAGTAACTTAAAACAATATTTGTCATTTTCAAACACTCCCTGATAATCTATGCAGCAGAATCCAAAATTCACACAAGAGATGCTAACAATTTTGGCATTCTCAGAGGACAGGTCTATACTGGGTTCTGTCCTTAACCTCCCTGGAAGAGCCAATTTCTGTTTTGTTCATAAGGGAACTTCACTGTAAGACTGGCCAGGTGTGAATACAGTTGAACCCACCGGGATCACCTTTTCTCAGACAAACAAGACTCATCTCCCACGGTCTGTTTGCTGCTTCTTGGAAGATGCATGAGCATCTTCTATTTGAATATCAACTTAAAACCAAAGCTTGGGAAGTGTGCTCTGGAGACACAGAGCCTTGGGCTCCCAAGGCTTTTTGAAAGACTGTTGTGAGCCCATTCCCTCTATTCCATCAAGCGTCTCCAGTTTTAATGGCCTGGCGGACACTGAAGAGTAGAACTGCTTCAGGGCAAGTGCTTTTCTTTTACAGTCCCACGCGTAGTCCCCTGTTCCTCCGAGATTCACAGAGGGCGTGAACGGGGGTCTACAGCTGTGGGCAGCTGCCAGTTTTCACTCTATGGGGTTTCTTAACCTGAAATAGTTATAACGTTAAATAGTGCTTGACATACAAGTGTTAAACTCATAGTTCCCTGCTATTTATTAAGTTGGTTCTAGCAATATCATGTAAGGAAATAATAATATAAAAACTAATTTCCTCAGCTAGAGATTCACTCCCCAAGAACAAAGTGTGGGAGAGAAACAAGTAAGAATGCTCCAGGTAAATGTTTGAGAAAAGGCCATCTCTCAAATCTCTGAGCTGGTGGGGGGAGCAGAGAAGAGAAGAGACATGAGGAGAAAAGAAAGCTATGTCAGAAGAAAGGCAGTTCCTGTTCCCGTTCTCTAAGTCAGTGAAAGCAGGCACCTGCACGGTCACACACCAAGAGTCCAAAGGTGGCCTCACCCAGGGGCCCTGCTGAAGCTTAGTTCTATGTACCCAACTTGGAGAACTATGAGATCTCTGAAACTGATTCCAGGTTTCACAGCCTACTCAAGGGGCATAGGAAGAAGAATTTTAGTTCAGATATTGCCTGGAAGAAATTATAGGAACATATGAGCCAAGTCTGAGTGAAGGAAGTCTGAAGACCTATGTGCTGCATCAGAGTTCTAAAGGGCTAGAAGGAAAGCTCGGAATAAGTCACTCCCCAGAGAATCGATCCTCCATCACAGACCCGCCCCTGAGGAACTAGATAAGGATAGTGCTGGGAGCTGTCCCTCGCTGGTGGTGCTGAAATATGAAAGCCGCCTGCCAAGACACCAAAACAATACCGAAAGAGATGGGAGACAGCAGAGTCGCTGTTGTTATAGACCATAGAAGTTTCCAGAAAGAGTCATCATCAAAGACGACTGCCACTGCTCCCCTCTGAGCTGCCGTCCTGAGAACAAGTGCCCAAGGATCAGCTGGCAGGCCCCTTGTCTGGGAGCCCCCGCAGACAGCATCATCCTGGAAACAGTAGTTTCAGGCTAAGCAGAAAGGGAAGGAAATTTATCCCTGAGGGAATTTTGCAGCCTCTACCCGCCACCACCACCACTACACCACTGCAATGACATCTTTGCATTACCCAAAAGGAAAAAGTCTTCTGATGTGTTTAGTGAAGGTCTTCTGATAAATTCACTGGCAGAAAAGAATAATTTCACATTAAATCATTTCGCTGAGATTAGACGCCCCCAAACTTTGGCCAGATCCTTCTGTGCCTTCACTGCTTTTCCTCAAGCTTCTGACTTCCTAGGTCACTAAAGAAGTGAATTACACATATCACAATGTGGTCAATGGGCCGTGACCTTCCTTGCTGTTCCAAACCTGACCTATAAACTATGGATAATAACATCCTCCTCAGAGTTAGTCGTGAAGATTAAATTAAATTATTTGAAAAATAACTAGAAAAAAGCCTCTGGAATGTTGGCATATTATTAAATAAGGGAGAGCATATAAAAAACACCCAGGGCCAAAGAACTGAATGATTTGCACTTTATATACGCCTTTATCATAACGTTTCTTGCAATATTTTATAATTATCCATTTGAGTGTCTCCATCATGAAAACAAACTCCATGTTTTTCTAAATCCCTGTAACCTACTTCTAATTGGTTTATTGCGCACTTAGCAACTATCTTTTGAGTTACATTTACCTGTATTTGAAACATGATGAGTGGACAATAGCAACACAATTATCACAGGGGTCCCCAGTCTCCCAGCCTACCACCTGGGAACTTCAGTGAGTTACAAAAGCACCAAGCCCTCACTGTCTTCCATGTCCTTAAACATCTCCCTGGTGTTAGCTTAGCAGACAGCCTAGTGTACCTGGCCCACCACACGCTGCTATTGCATTCCCACTGAAATACTGCTAAGAATAGAAAAATGCTACGTAGTTTAGATCTAGTGTTTTTCTGTATTGACTGCAAGTTAAACAGAAACAAAGGGGGGAAATAAAACAGGACAAATAAAAAAGAATATATTTTTTCCTGCTTTCACACCTGAGGGCACCACTGCTGGACACTGCATTTTTTGCAGGTTTTGGCCAGGGCCGGGTTTGAACCCGCCACCTCCGGTATATGGGGCCAGTCCCACCAAAAAAAAGAAACTTTTTTATCTTTGCACAAAACTAAAGAGTCACTGAGAGAACAATATTAAAACTTTTCTATAGATAACCATGTCTAGAATTCTAATTTTTTAATGTTTACTAATAAATTAGTCCTAACGATATTCCAAAGTACAGCAGAGATCAGATGACACTTCCTAAAATAAATATGTTATTAACTTTTTCAAAAAAGTAAAATCCTGCTAAGCTCTTGAACTGGGTCATAATTCCATGGATGTCCATCTTACGATTGAGCCTAATGCCTCTGAAGTGACCATCTCTGGACACTTCTTCCTTTTAATTCTGTTTCCTATGTATAATTCCCGGATGATGGAGAGACCTGTAGACATGGCACTAAATGGATTATTCAGATCAGAAAGAACACTCCTGCTGTCTGCATATTTATTATCAAATACACTTGCAGTTTGTAAGCCCTACACTTAAACTTGCTAATATGCAGAAGGTGTGCAGCAACACAGACTCTTAGAGAGCCACGTCATTGGTATGCAAGACTAGAATCAAGATCAAAACATGCAGTATTTGATCTTGGGCCTGGACATAGCTCTACAGTAAAAAGTAGGTATTCGGGGTCTTTGATGCAGATAATCAAAAGGAGAAGAAGAAAAAAAAAAAACCTATAGTGTTTGATCAGATCTCAAAAGGAAATTAACCATGGCTGTTCTATTAAACATCTTGGGAAAAAACTCATTTTACAGAAACATATAACCTATATTTGATGCTAATTGCAGATGCTATTATAGGTACCTGTAGTAAGTTATGAGTAAGCTATTGTGGAAAGGGAAGGTGAAAAAGAAGTGAGACCCCACCTTGAAGAAACTGAACAAACATTGAGAAAGAGCTCCACCTACTGGAATCTGTTTCTCTGCAACCAGCTAAAAATAGAAAAACATTCACACTTACACTGGAGAACCGCAAAGGTAGCCCCACACTTTTCTGCAGTAAAACTCTGATAAGGTCATTGGACAAACAACAGGCAACATTCTTTGAATGTGGTTGTCCCTCTGATTTCAGGTTTCACTGAGAGGCAGAGAATTTGGGGGGAAAGACAAAATAAATTTGTTTAATTAATTGACTTCTTTTAACCACTGGCTCCTAGAGTTGTATTACAGCAAGCAGAATCAATATTACGTAGAAAAATAGGGAATTGTTATTGCATTTCTATGTCACAAAGTAGAGCTAATACCACGTAGCAGTAATGGCTAGCATTTGTGTAAGTCTTTAGTGCACAAACCCTTTCCTATACACTATCATTTAATAATATCTAGCAGCTACATACTATCCCCACACTAGCAACCAGCCAGGACACGCCAGCATTCCATATTTAAGACTTTCTTCTGATTGGTGACTGCCTATTCAGCACAGGCTGTTAGATATTTTTAATATTGCACTTGACTTTATTATATCCTGATTCAAATAAAACTGACACGAAAGGAGACTATTTGAGTACCTTTTGATCAACAACTAAGAATTTTCTTAAATCTATTCTTCCATCACCACCCCCTCATGCACACGCCCATAAATCAATCGTTTGAGCTGAGATGGGGAAGAGGAATTCTTCCCACAGTTCTAACCACACTTCGCCCAATCAGTCTCACTCTCACTCTGATGACAGTCTGAGGCTCAAGAGATTCTCTTACCTCAGCCACCCAAGTAGCTGGGACTACAGGTACCCACTATACTGGCTAATTTTTCTGTTTTTTAGTAGAGACAGGGTCTCCCTCTTGCTCAGGCTGGCCTCAAACTTCTGAGCTCAAAGGATCTACCAGCTTCAGCCTCCCAGAGTGCTAGGATTACAGGCATGAGCCATCATGCCCAGCCCAGGAATAAGGTATTAACAAAACTGGATCCCTGCCCCATTACCATATGCAAAGCCCTGTATAGACTCTAACTGGATCAGTTACCTAAATACAAAAAGAAGAGCTACTATCTAACGCTAGTAGAAGAAAATGTGAAACACCTATGTGACCCAAGGATGGGGAGGGACTTCTTAAACTACAAAACCACAAACACAAAGGCAAAACGTTGGCTAATCAGGCTTCATCAAAATTAAGCTTTTCAATTCAGCACGAAAAAAATGGGGAAAACTTGACAGGGCACTGACAGAAGATATGTATAATGCCTTATTCATTCTAGATTAAAATCTAGAATATCTAAGAAACCCCTAAATCCGAAGTAAAAAGATAGCAGTCTCAAAGGAAAAATAGGCAAAGAATCATGGCAACGTACAGTGACAAGAACCCCAGGGGACTACCAAGCTCATAAATAGACACTCAAATCCGTAAGTAAGCACAGTAACAAAAATTAAAGCAGCAAGGAAACTTTACAATTAGGCTGACAAAATTCAGAAAGCTGGGTAATGCTAAGAATTGACTGGGGTGTGCACATACAATACACAAAGAAGAAAACAAATAAATAAGCCCATCACCACAATGAGGATGACTGATACCACAAAAATCAGAAGCCTCTTTGAAATAAAACACACACCACATCTTTGATCACCTACTTTGAGCTAGTCACCTTCACGTGCATTATTTTCTTTAATCCTCATAACAAGAGTTATTATAACCCCCATTTCACAACCAGTGTAAAACCACTAAAGCTTACAGCCATTAAGGGCCTGCCAGTGACTACGCAGCTACGAACGGTTAGGTGAACCTTTAAACTGATGTCCTCTTACTCAGAGACCAAGGTTCTTTTTATTATTCCACAAAACAGTAGAAATTTTCTCTTGTAATTTTCTCTATAACCTACCACCACCCCTGGAAACACCCTAGTAGGCCCAAGAAAGAGACTTTGCTCTGAAATGAGCTTCTGAAGTAGCTGCATGAGTTAACAGCTAAACCAGCTCCTTTCTTTGGAAAACTCATTAATGATCTTTTCTGGTTATACAAAGAACTCTAGTCTGGAGTAAAAGATTGATCAATTTTGAGCTTTTCACTGATAAACTTAAAAGGATGAGAAGGTGTGAGGTGCCCAGATTTTAAAGATAGGAGGAGAGAAAACCGGCATGGGTGACAGATGGGGTCCAGGAACGGCAGAGCCCATGCGAGGATTAGCCAGGAAGACTGGCTGCAGTGGGAGTGGCTGGGACATGTCTGCAGTGCACATGTGAAACCAACATGGCTGCTTCCATTCTGTTCAGAGCTGGCCCCCAGGACCCCTCTCCCCCAAGGCTCCAGGAGCGTCTGCCTACATCACAGCCAGGCCCCAGTGGCCTTGCTGAGCCCTACCGTCCTCTGCCCAAATTCCCCTGCAGGCCACAGTGGCCTTAGGTGGGGGCATGTGAGGGAATGTGGACACACAGGTACTCAGTTTATTCTCTGTCCCACCACAGCTAAATCTGGCAGGACCGTTTAACCCTTTTCACGCGTGCAATCAACATCCTTTCCCTGGGGACGTCATTTGCCTTCCGCTTAAACCCATCCCAGACTCTTCCCCAGGCGTTACCTCCAGATGGAGCTAGCTAAGCCACAGCCTCTGTGCCTCTCATTACTGTCTGCTTCACTTACCTGCGGCTCTCCCTACCGTTATGTTATTAGCATGCTGGAAAGACAGGAACCACGAGCCCAAGGCATCCCAGGGGAGGATGCGCTCAACTCAGTCTCACTGGAGGCTTTGGTCCATTTCCGTCACTTACTGGATTAAGGGACAAACCTGGGAAGCCTTTCTGGAGGAGGTGATGCCTGAACCTAATGTTTCAGGTTAGGTAGCAGCTGACAGGCAGAGAAAGGGGACAGATGGTCAAGACCGAAGAAAGGAGCAGAGGTGGTGGGGGTGGGGTGACAAGTGTGTGTGTGAGGTGAGGGAGTGTGGAAGGGATTTCCTGAAATTTTTAATCAACTAATATGGAGATATTTACAAAGATTTTTTTGAAATAAGTCCTATTTCATCATTTCTTTCTCAAGCCATAAGGATATCCCAGGAACTCTATGATACAGACACACCCTGCTACTTTCTGGAATATGGCTATACAGAAAAACAGCTCTTGTTCCGAGAGCTAGAAATCTAATTTTTTAAAGGACATGGGAGTAAAACTTTACATCAAGAAGATCAGGTCATCTGCAGAAATTTGGAAGGACAGAACATGATGCTGAAGACCAGACACAAGGTCGCAGCAGGAGACCCAACAAGGAGGCTTGGAGAGCGTCATGAGGAGAAGCAGAGAATGGCAGAGAGCCTCGCACCACAGGAGCCACGCAAGAAACCCTGGTGTCTCAGAAAAGCTCTTTCCCTATCGTCCGCATCTATAGGGGTAAACGTAGGACCAGGGATCCAGCTGCACCAACAAGGTCCTGAGGGGCCCCCGCCTCCACCTAAAAGAATCCCCTCCACGTGGTTTCTCTCCACGCCCCTACATGTCCTCACACCTCATCCTCTCTCCCACCTTCCCGTGACCCCTGCACACAACCTCCTCTGAGTTGCATGTGCTGCACTGGGCGTGTGCCTCTGTCCTTGTGGATGGAAATCTGCCACACACACTCTCGCACACCAGCAATGCCCCGTCGTCTGCCCCTTGACATCGGTCGAGCTTGTTGTCACCTCTCCCACATTTCCAAGTTCCCGCAATGTGCATGGCTCCCTATCACCTTTGTTATCATCAGAAACAATCAGGAGCTTCAAGCTGGTGAATTTTGATAGTTAACTGACCCGAGCCCTTCTGCAACATCGACTCAAGCATAAGCTCCCACGGTGAAACGTGAACATAACAGTCAGTCCTGTGACCCCTTCCTCTCCTACTCTCATGCATCGGACATTCCCATAACAAGACTTAATGCTTCTTCATCCCCTCGCCACATCTTCACATCGTACAGACAAACACTGACACCCAGCCCCACAGACACACAAAGAAAGGATGCGGGGACAGTGGGCAGGCCAGTCTCGGGTGCTCTCACAGCAGGTATCCAGGCCCCAACACTGCTGGGGTTGAGAAGCAGGGCACCAACTCTTGAAGGTGAGGATAAAGGTAAAATAAGCCCAAATAATTAGTGAATTAAGGTACCAGACCAGTAATTAAGGCAGGAAATAAGTCAGGAGGCAGGAAATGACCCCCACGGTACCTGGTCAGAGCAAGACCATCATCAAACCTGACTTCTGTCCCATCACCAAATCTCTGTACACGCCCTGGACCATGATGCAAGAGCAGCATGATATGCCCTGTCCTGTAAGGGGAGGGCAAGGGGCCCAGCTGGGAGGATCAGAGAATTTGGAAGCAAAGAGACAAACAAGGCCCCACAAGGAGAGAGAAGCTGGATAAACAAACTCAAAGTTCAGGCTCTGACAAATTAGGTCCCAGGCTACTGAACACAATGTCAGTTATGATCACAGACCACCAGCGGAAATCTCGGAAGTGAATACTTTCAGGACCAGGAAAGGTGGGAAAATATTGTGAATTTTAGAGTAATTGGCAAGGGGCAGAGTATATGGGGGGTAAGATCCCATGTCCACACACTCGTGCGCTGGACTATAAACATTATTCAGTCTCTGTTAAAATTCTAAAGCACATTAATGTAAATAGCTGATTATAAACTGAGAAAACCATCTCAGAAGTCTGCCTGAGTCCACTAAGAATAAGTCAAATAGAACCACATGATCCAGGGAGGGCTGACTTCACTCTTAGAGACTGCTGCTGCTCTGGCTGAAAAGGAGACGATTGTATCCACATCAGAGAATCAGGTGAGCATTAAATAATAAGATAATATTATAGCACACTTGACCCCTGGCCAGTTCACAAACGTTAGTGCACCTCTTACCCCTACCCCTTCACCCTCCATCAGGTCATATTAATTTGTTGACAAAATTTTTAGGTCACAGTCAGTTGCTTTTAGATAAGTTATATAATATATAGCTCCCTAAAACATTCCTATTTTTTGCAAAGGGAAATAATTTTGGAAGGAAGCAAGAAAGTGTGAATAAAAATGTTTATTTAGCTCTTATAATACAGCACAAACACTGCTAAACATTTTACTTATAATGTTTTGCTTCAACATTCAAAACAATCTATAATGATATGACCTAATGAAAATCAAAGTCATAGAAACCTTGCCCTACTCTTAATGGCTATTAAACCGGTGGTGCAGCAGAGGCTAGCGGCTGAGGGTCTGATGGCTACAATGCATTTGTGAAATCTCCTATGAAGTTCTCACAGAAAAAAATGGAGAAATATACACCAATTAAATATTGATCGCTGAACTAGTGCCAGCCTAGCCAGAGGGTCTTTGCAGCAAACCACAGCAGCAGCATCCTTCAGCCCACCTCTGATCTTGGCCACAACTGCAGGATATTCTGGGCAGGCTGTTTCACAGTGACCACATCCTATCCCACACTGGTGGGAACTATGAGCGCTTCTTTTCTTTTTCAAAGGCTTCTCTGAAGCTGAAGGTGCCCTCTGGTCCCACATACTAGCACAGGCTGGAAGGGCTGTGTGTGTGATTGATGCCCCCAGGGACGACATATAACCAAGGGGAGATGAACACCAAAGGATACCCGCCCCACGCATCTATCCGCTGGACGATTCTGGGAGGCCTTCTGCGCACCTCTCTGGAGCTCTCTAGAGCCTGGCGCCTCCAATGTCTATAAAAGTCTCCTGGTTCACTCTCCCCTCCCCCCTGCCTCCTAGAACCACCTATCAGATAAACACCTATACTCTAGTCGTTGAGTTGGCTCTGCTGATGGGTAACCATACTAAGATAGTTGTGACCTTCTTGCCATTGTCCTAGAGACATTTTTTATTAACAGTTTAAAGACAGAAAGGACATGTTTGGTAAATTTATATATGACAAGAAATAAGACGAAACACCTGAGGTCAAAAAGAAAGGAGAGGAAGTGAACTCAAAAAAGATAAGAATAGAATGAACAAGTGGCTAAAACAAAAAGACTATTGTATATATAAATCGGTCGCTCTAAACTCAAGTGTAAAATATCAACTACCCAACTTCAGGCAGCAGAGACTTGGATTAAAAGCTGTCTTGTGGCAAGGGACTTGAGGAGAAACTTCTCTGAAGAAGGCAGGCGCACAGCCTACAGACATATGAAAAAATGCTCATCATCCTGAATCATCAGAGAAATGCAAATCAAAACCACTTTGAGATATCACCTAACTCCTGTAAGATTAGCCCATATCACAAAATCCCAAAACCAGAGATGTTGGCATGGATGTGGAGAAAAGGGAACACTTCTACACTGCTGGTGGGAATGTAAACTAATACGTTCCTTTTGGAAAGATGTTTGGAGAACACTTAGAGATCTAAAAATAGACCTGCCATTGAATCCTACAATTCCTCTACTAGGTAGGACTAAAAATAGACCTGCCTTTTGATCCTACAATTCCTCTACTAGGCATATATCCAGAAGACCAAAAATCACACTATAACAAAGAATTTATACCAGAATGTTTATTGCAGCCCAATTCATAATTGCTAAGTCATGGAAGAAGTCCAAGTGCCCATCGACCCACAAATGGATCAATAAATTGTGTTATATGTACACCATGGAATATTATGCAGCCCTAAAGAAAGATGGAGACTTTACCTCCTTCATGTTTACATGGATGAAGCTGGAACATATTCTTCTTAGCAAAGTATCTCAAGAATGGAAGGAAAAGTATCCAATGTACTCAGCCCTACTATGAAACTAATGTATAGCTTTTATATGAAAGCTATAGCCCAATTATAGCCCAAGAATATAGGGAAAAAGGAAAGGAAGGGGGGGCAGGCTGGATGGAGAGAGGGTAACTGGTGGGACCACACCTACAGTGCATCTTACAAGGGTACATGTGAAACTAACTAAATGTAAAATATCAATGTCTTAACAGAATAACTAAGAAAATGCCATAAAGGCTATGTTAACCAGTTTGGTGAAAATATTTCAAGTTGTATATAAAACCAGCACACTATACCCCATGACTGCATTAATGTACACAGCTA
>CAUYTI010091032.1:0-10865 GCA_963575145.1 Galago senegalensis | reverse complement strand
GGGACCACAGGCGCCGGCCACAACGCCCGGCTATTTTTTTTTGGTTGCAGCTGTCATTGTTGTTTGGCGGGTCCGGGCTGGGGATTCGAACCCGCCACCTTAGGTGTACGTGGCTGGCGACTGAGCCAGTTGAGCTATAGGCGCCGAGCCATTATCCATGTACTTTGATGTATATCGTGGTATTCATCAACATTGTACTTTAGAATATAAATATTCACTGGTCTCCTTACTTTCCTGGGTCCCTTTATAGAACAATAGGGCCCCTGTGCTGAGAAATTCACCAATGCCATCATTTTGCTACTTAGGAATTTGTTTAAAAACAGACATTTGCCTCAACATTGCCTTTGTGGTCCCCTCCCATCCAAAGTCTCTATCAAACACCAGGTTTTGTTCATTCCAGTACCTCTATGCATTCAAAAATTGCCTACCCCTCTCTGTCTTTACTGATACCACCCTTTCCCAAGGCACTATTATCTGTGTTGGAAAAGATTGTGAAAGACTTTAAAATGGGCCAAGATGAATGGATGTCTATTCTAGCTTAGTCATCTGGGTTATCTCTGCCTTTTATTATTTCTGAGGTCCTTTACTACTGTGTAGGTTGTGGATAATAGATAATAATGCAAATGATTCTTATCCATAAAAATGTAGATTAGTTGGAATGCAATTGATTATTGCCCTTTGAATAGACCAGGTTTTGCATCTATGGTAAGTTTCCTTCCGTTTTCCATCTTTTTGTGTGTAAACACATGTTTCTTCCCATTCTCCTTTGAACTTGGTCTAAATCTTGCTGGTTCCCTCGTCTTTGATGTACGTTGCTATTACATTTATTACATTTGTCTGAGAGTCGTGACTTTGCCTTTTTTTGAAAGTTATAATAATCGGCGCCTTCTCCACCCTTCCTTCCATTTCTGGAGGTAGCTACAGTGATCTCAGTGGTAAGCCTGGGTGTTTATTTCTCTTCCATAAGCTCTTTCATCGTTGCCCATTGTTCCTTCTAAGCAAAATAAATTTTTAAATTGAAACCTTATCTATTTAAGGTATTTGGGCCTTACTTGGCATTTAAGGCCCTGTGTAGTTTCCCCCAAACTACTCGAATGTCATTTTATTGCAGTCTTGTTCTCTTGTGCTCCAGCCATATTTTCTGCTCCCCACCTCCCTCTGCTCTGTCCCAGTGGACCTTCTGTGGCCTCTGCTCTTTCCCCTGGTCTCTCTCTGGCCTCTGCTCCTACCCCTATATCTCCCTGGCCAGCTCCTGCTCCTGCTCATTGCCCGAGCAAGTGTTGCTTCTTCAACATTGTGTATCCCTCAAGGTACTTTTCCTAGGCTCCCAGGCAGGGTAGATAAGCTCTTCGCTCTCCCAGGGTTATCCTCTGAAGCACTTGTCATAACTGCACTTTATTATTTATTTATTTATTTGGAGACAGAGTCCCACTCTGTTGCCCTGGGTTGAGTGCCGTGGCCTCATATCTCACAGCAACTTCAAGCTCTTGAGCCCGAGCAAACCTGCCTCAGCCTCCCAAGTTGCTGGAAGTACAGGTGCCTGCTACCATGCCTATTTCTATTTTTAGTAGAGATGGGGGTCTCGCTGCAACTCCTAGGCTCAAGCAATCTACCTACCTCAGCCTCCCAGGATGCTAGCATTGCAGGAATGAGCCACCATGCTCAGCCATCAATGTACTTTTTTTTTTTTTTTTTTGGTTTTTAGAGTGCTGTGGCATCACAACTCACAGCAACCTCCAACTCTTGAGCTTAAGTGATTCTCTTGCCTCAGCCTCCCAAGTAGCTGGGACTACAGGCACCTGCCACAAAGCCCAGTTATTTTTTGGTTGTAGTTATCATTGTTTGGCAGCCCGGGCTGGGTTCGAACCCACTAGCTCTGGTGTATGTGGCTGGTGCCCTAGCCTCTGAGCTACAGGTGCCGAGCCCATAAATGTACTTTAAATAATTACCTCTGTCCTCTCCTGGATGGTGGTAAACTCCATGGGTGCAGGGACTGTTTATTTGTTCACTGGCACAGCTTTTGGCACTTAATAGGTACCCAGTAAGTGTTCATAGGCTTACTAAGGAAGTGAATGACACAGACATACATTAAAGATGCCTGGTACTATCTATGTTCATAGACCTGTTGGAGATGGTTGTGTTGAAAAGAGACAGGAGTGTGGAACTGAGTATAAAATGGATAAAGTTGTGTATTGTCATAGATATGAATATGACGCATCAAGACTTTTGCTGCATTTATTCACAAAAATAAGCAAACAAATCCAACGATGTAAACTTTCCCAATTTACCTGATTTCTTGGAGTTGTGTTGGAGCCATTGTTTAAATGACCCCTGGGATTTAGTGCGTGTTCTTCTTCCTATTTACCCCCATGTGGTTCTTCACATAGGATCCACCTTCTAAATTCCCTGTGAAGAAAAATGAGATTTAAAACTTAAAACCAGCTCAAGTCATTGGTGGTTAGGGGATTTAGCAAAGAGCTTGAGAATACCAAATAATGTTGGTCTCTGTCTTTTGAACTATACACAAAAGCACGGTAACTCAGATAGCACTCATTGTAAATATGTATCATTTTTGCTGCAAATCCTTGTTAATTTGTCACAGAGTATACAATGCCTGGGACTTTGGGTACCCGGTGTGGAAAGTCACACAGTGTAGAGTAAATTATAGTTCTTGGATTTTGCAAAGTTATGAAGTGCTCAGAAGAAACTGATTATCTAAAGGAGCTAAGAGTTAGGAAATTAAATACTTATTCCTGGATTTGCTGCTCATTTATTTATGACCTGAGGCAAATTATCATCCAGTTTTATTTCAGGTTACTTGATCTACAGTTTGGTAGCCTTAAACACACTTAATCACTATTATCTTCCTCAGATGGCTTAGAAATGTTGAAGCGTTGCTATGAAGCATAGGTGATTGTAATTACTTAGAAATGCTAAATAAAACCCCTTTCAAGTACCCCCCGAACGTGTGATCCCCTTGATCTATGCCACCCATATAACCCCAAATGGAAAAAAGCACTGGCTCATTAAGCCCACTTTATTCCATTGTATGGTAGGTAAAACTTATGTTTTGCACACTCTCATTTTCAGAGTCTTGGGTTTGTTATGGGGCTGGTTTTCCCCAGGGAGGCAGTGAAGGCCTCATTGCTTTGCTGTTGGGAAATTCGTTCTGACTTTGAGCCTGCATTTTCTTTGGCTGACTTTCAGAGCTGCTCATCTGGCAGAGCCCAGAATGTACACATTGCAGGCACTCTTTTTTTCAGTTTGGTGAGACGATGCTCAAAAAACGCTTCACAAATAAAGTTAGAGAACCTGCAAGCTTAAAAATGTTGAACTTTTGTTGGGGCCAATTTCTGTTTTTCCCTTCTCTAAGACAAGAAGGAGCCAAGTTTTCATAGAAGTAATAGTTCCAAACTTGAGAGTTAAATTGACAGAACGTGAGGTCTGGGGAGCATTTTTTATGGATTCCATAAAGGACAAGCCATTCACATGTGTTCCTTTTGGAGACAATGGGACGCTGCTGTTAGTGTCCTGTTGTTTTTCTACTTTTTTCATGTTGAAAGTTGATGGTTGGGGCTGGGAAAAGATGTGGAGGGAGATGTGTAGAAGGAATGAAAGAAAAACAGCCCTTTCCCACCTGTAGATGTTCAGTCCTCTTTTTACTACTGTAAAGGAGACTTACAAGCTTCTTTTCAGGGTGGTAAATACCATCGACAGTAGGGGTTTGAGCTGGATGAGTTGCATATTGGGTCTGCCTCTCGTTATTTCCTAAGTACCAGGATGTGTATGGCAACCCAATGAATTGTTTTAGGAACCACCTGTTCATGTGATTCCTTAAAAAGGAATACCAGTCATTGATACCTCTAAAGAGCGAACAATAAAACCCACTTTGTATTTCTTTCTTTCCTTTCTTTCAGATAGAGTCTCATTATGTCACCCTGGATAGAGTGCTATGGTGTCACAGCTTGCAGCAACCTCAAACTCTTGGGCTTAAGTGATTCTGTTGCCTTAGCCTCCTGAGTAGCTGGGACTATAGGCACCCACCACAACACCCAGCTATTTTTTTGTTGTAGTTGTCATTGTTGTTCAGCTGGCCCAGGCTGGGTTTGAACCTGCCAGCCCCGGTGTATGTGACTGTTGCCCTAGCCACTGAGCTTCAGGCGCTGAGCCCCCACTTTGTATTCTTAAATACCTGCTTCCAGACAGGTTTTGGCTATACCTCTGTAGACTTTATTGTTGGTGTCTGTTTTGTGTTTGTTCAGTTTGATTTTTTTCATTTGGTTTTTCTCAAAACTATACTTGCAAAATGAATTTCATCTGGTTAAAGTTAAAAATAAATGACTGTAGTTAAAAATATTAAATGTTAATCCTAGCACTCTGGGAGGCTGAGGTGGTGGATTGTTTGAGCTCAGGAGTTGGAGACCAGCCTGAGCAAGAGCGAGACCCCTGTCTCTACTAAAATTAGAAAAACTAGCCAGGCATTGTGGTAGGCACCTGTAGTCCCAGCTACTTAAGAGGGAGGAGGATTGCTTGAGCCTAGGAATTTTAGATTGCTATGAGCTATGACAGCATGGCACTCTAGCCTGGGCAATAGAGTGCGACTCTGTCTCCAAATACACACACGTACACACACACACACATATATATGTCACATATATTAAATGTTATTTAATATGCTGTGCTGTGTACAAAACATGTACTTAATAAATGGTTTTGATCATAAATATTTGTGATTGTGAAACAAATTTGGTAATATCTGTTGAATCTTTGTAATTGATGAGCAGTTTGGGGGTAGGTCTGGTGAGAGGAAATGACTTAACCCTTCACCTAGAAAAGGTAATAACTCATGCTTTTCCCTCCAGCCTCATGTGGCCCCACCACCTCCAGGTTCAGAGATGGGCTCGGGTTGTACAGGGATGGGTACGCTTAAGCCAGGGTGGGCAGTGGGCTATGAAGAGTTATTGATTTGGGGAAAGCATCTCAGCCTTTTAAATCAGCAAGGAGATGCTGGTCCCTTTTGCAGCTATTATCTAACCTGGGAAACTTTTAGCTCCAATTGTTATAGGTTGACATCCACCTCCCGTGAGAGGAGTCTGACTTGGGCGGGGGGCGGAGGGGGGGCTGATGCTGATATTTGTGTTCTTTTCATTTGTCGGGAAAATAAAAATCCTGCTAACATGGGCACCCCTTGGCCCCTTGGTACCCACACAGAATACAGAGAAAACACCACTTACCACTGAGTATGCATGCATGAGTAAGTGCATTTGGGTAGTTGGCGAAAGACTGTAAAGCCTGGACAGAATTTCACACAAATATGTGGTAAGTAGAAGAAAGAACAAAGCACACTTGTCCCTGTCAGAGACAGGTGTATGTGCCTTTTGTCCACCTCCTGAGCAACTCCCATGTTTACTGTGTAAGACTGGAGACCAGATTTATCTAATGCCTGAGCAAAAAGTTGAGCCTATTACTACTATGTTTTTAAGAAGACATCTTAAGGAAAAGGAAGGGTAGCTTTCTCTTCTGTAGGGCAGGAAGGAAATTTCTTCTCATTTACCTTAACATGATCATTAGCCATGCCGTTCCCAGTGGCTCACCCAGCTCCCACGGAAGCCTGTTCTTTGGAAAACCATGTTCTTCCAACCTTTTCACCTCCTAGTCAGTTGTACACATATGGGGAGAGCTGTAGTGCCTACTGAGTTTGCCTCCAGCTCTGGCCTGCAGAGTAAGTTGGGTTTTATTCATTCTCCAGTCTTCATAAAGTCTCTCCCCAGGCCGATATCTTCCAGTGTTTGTGCTATGCTTTCTTTGAGGATTTTTATCATTTCATGCCTTAAATTTAGGTCTTTTATCCATCTTGATCAATTTTTTTGAGTGGAGAAAGGTCCAGTGGGTCCAGTTTCAGTCCTTTAAGGTAGATGTGCATTTATGGATTTGATTTCGATGTGAATACTCTGTAAACCATTGCCCATTGCTCTGTAGTTAATGGGGTCGTCTGTGATTACCGGAATTATCTGTTTCTCTTGTCTCCATCTTCCTTTTCTTTTCCTCTCCTTTCCTGTTTCCCAGTGAACTTCTGAATGGAATCTTTTTCAGTTCTTTAAGAACTTGTGCTGACCACCGTGAATTCTTAGAGAATGGCTGAGAGCCCTGCGTTCACTAATGGTTTAAGAGACCATAGCGCATCTAAACTGTTTCCCCTGGTCAGGTGTTTAAGGATCCCCATTGGTGTTATTATAGTGGCTCATTTTGCTTTGTCTCCTTACTCAAAAGAAACGCTGCCTCTGGAAAGGCTGCACCGTGGAATTGAATCACAGAAGCAGATGCTGAAGATCCTGTAGTCTTCATTTCACTGAAGAAACCACACACTCTATAACTGTGATCAACCTCCTTTTATCATTTTGCTTCATCTTTGACTAGAGACACAGTTCTTTTTATAAAAAACTATTGTTTTTTAACACTCAGTAACACATAGACATTGTGAAAATGGAAGAAATACAAAGAAAAAAATTTCAACTACTTTCAATTCCACCAGCAAGAGAAAAAACAGAGCATTTTGTTGTAAAATACTTTAAGAAGTGTATTTACATATAAATGTGTAATTGCTAACTTAGATGACGCAGTAAGTGTCCTGCTCCCTGATGCATTACTGACTGGTAGAAGATGAAGAATTACAAGAACCAAAAAGGGTCTATATTTTCTGTCAGTGCTGAGATTTGAGATTCGTAAATTAGAGATTCTGGTTCGAAAAGACTGAGAAATATTAAATTATTAATTTCCTTTTGAATTTTCACATTAGCCAACTTCTTGCAAAAACAAATGGGAGAGAGATAGTAACACTAACAGCGTGCTATCCATGCTGGGCACCAGTTTTTAATTGATTAGGGGCATTCAGATTAATCTGAGAAGACGCAGATATAGTACGGTGTTGACCTCCTCCGATGTCTGTAAGCGTGTGTGGATATAGAGGCCAGAGATGTGCCCCGTGTGCGTGCATATGCAGTAAACAGTGGATATAGCGACTGAATTGAACAGACCGTCTGAAATCCTTTTGGAAAATAGGATGCAAATAAATAACAAATAGTCAAACAGTGTCAGAGAGCTATCTTGATTTTTTTGCAGGAACACACATCAGACCTGTCAGTTGTGAGAACATTTAAAAACCCTTCTCTTTTCACGTTACTCACACCTATGCATACTTATAACTCGAGTACTTATAAAGACTAAGTTTAGGACAGGGCCTTGTCTCCCTATTGTCCCTGTTACTTTGTACAATGTTGGCAATTTACAGTCCAACCTAGATTGTAAATTCCCCTTCATATGTTCACCATGTTGTGTCTGTACCATGTTTTTTTTTTTTTTTAATTGTTGGGGATTCATTGAGGGTACAAGAAACCAGGTTACACTGATTGCATTTGTTAGGTAAAGTCCCTCTTATAATGGTGTCCCACCCCCAAAAGGTGTGTCACACACTGAGACCCCCACCCCCCAACCCCTCCCTCCTTCTGTCTCTCTGCTCTCCCCTTTACCTACCCTTCACAGTATACTAGGTCACTAATTGTCCTCATATCAAAATTGAGTACATAGGGTTCTTGCTTCTCCAATATTGTGATGCTTTACTAAGAATAATATATTCCACTTCCATCCGGGTTAATACAAAGGATGTAGTCTCCATCTTTTTTAGTGGCTGAATAGTATTGCATGGTATACATATACCACAGCTTGTTAATCCATTCCTGGGTTGGTGGGCATTTAGGCTGTTTCCACACTTTGGTGATTGTAAATTGAGCTGTGCAATAAACAACCTAGTGTAAATGTCCTTATGGTAAAAGGATTTTTTTCCTTCTGGGTAGATGCCCAGTAATGGGATTGCAAGATCAAATGTGGGGTGGGTCTAGCTTGAGTTCCTTGAGGGTTCTCTATACTTTCTTCCAAAAAGGTTGTATTAGTTTGCAGTCCCACAGCAGTGTAAAAGTGTTCCTTTCTCTCCATATCCATGCCAGCATCTGTAGTTTTTGTGATGTGGGCCATTCTTGCTGGGGTTAGATGATATCTCAGGGTGGTTTTGATTTGCTTTTCTCTAATAATTTGGGATGATGAGCATTTTTTCATATGTTTCCTAGCCATTTATCTTTTTTACAGAAGGTTCTCTTCATCTCTCTTGCCCATTGACATATGGGATTATTGGCTTTTTTTATGTATAATTTGAGTTCTTTAGGGCTCCTACTTATCGAGCTTTTGTCTGATTCAAAATATGCAAATGTCCTTTCCTATTGTGTAGGCTGTTTATTTGCTTTGGTTGTTGTCTCCTTAGCTGTATAGAAGCTTTTCAGTTTAATTAAGTCCCATTTGTTTATTTTTGTTGTTGTTGCAGTTGTCATGGAAGTTTTCTTCATGAAGTCTTTCCCCAGGCCAATATCTTCAAGTGTTTTTGCTATGCTTTCTTCGAAGATTTTTATTGTTTCATGCCTTAAATTTAGGTCTTTTATCCATCTTGAATCAATTTTTGTCAGTGGAGAAAGATGTGAGTCCAGTTTCAGTCTTTTACATGTGGATATTCAGTTTTCCCAGCACCATTTATTGAATAGGGATTCTTTCCCCCAGAGTATGTTCTTGTTTGGTTTATCAAAGATTAGGTGGCTGTAAGATGTTAATTTCATTTCTTGGCTTTTCTATTCAGTTCCAGATGTCTATGTGTCTCAATTTTTGTGCTAATTATACCATGCTGTTTTGATCACTATGGCCTTGTAGTATAGCCTAAAGTCTGATATGCTGATGCCCCAGCTTTGTTTTTATTGCTAAGGACTGCCTTTGCTATACAGGTTTTTTTCTGGTTCCATACAAAGTGCAGAATTATTTTTTCCAAGTCTTGAAGGTATGATGTTGATATTTTAATAAGGATGGCATTGAATGGGTAGGTTGCTTTTTGAAGTATAGGCATTTTAACAATGTTGATTCTTCCCAGCCATGAGCAAGGTATGTTCTTCCAGTTGTTAATATCTTCTGCTATATTTTTTCTTAGGGTTACATAATTTTCTTTATAGAGGTCCTTCACCTCTTTTGTTAGGTATATTCCTAAGTATTTCATTTTCTTTGAAGCTACTGTGAAGGGGATTGTGTCCTTGATTAGCTTCTCATCTTGGCTGTTATTGGTGTAACAAAGGCTACTGATTTGCAGACTTTGATTTTATATCCTGAGACATTACTGTATTTTTTGATCACTTCCAGGAGTCTTGTGGTTGAGTCTTTGGGGTTCTTTAAGTCTAAGATCATATCATCAGCAAAGAGCAAGAGTTTGACCTCCTCTGCTCCCATTTGGATGTCTTTTATTTCTTCTCTTGCCTAATTGTATTGGCTAGGACTTCCAGCACTATGTTGAATAGTAGTGGTGATAGAGGACAACCTTGTCTGGTTCTAGTTCTAAGTGGAAAAACTTTCAGTTTTATTCCATTAAGTATAATAATATCTGTGGGTTTGTTGTAGATGGCTCTGATCAGTTTAAGAAATGTGCCACCTATGCCTATACTCTTCAGTTTTCTAATTATAAAAGGATGCTCGATTTTATTGAAAACTTTTTTTGCATCTATTGAGAGGATCATATACTCTTTGTTTTTGCTTCTATTGATATGGTGGATTATGTTTATGGACTTGGGTGTGTGAAACCAGCCTTAAATCTCTCCGATGAAACCTACTTGATCATGGTGTATGACTTTTTTGATGAGAAGCTGTAATCTATTGGCTAGGATTTTGTTGAGAATTTTTGCACTATATTCATTATTGAAATTGGTCTGAAGTTCTCCTTTATAGTTGGGTCTTTTCCTGGTTTTAGTATCAAGATGATGTTTACTTCATAGAGTGTGTTGGGGAAGATTCCTTCTTCCTTGATTTTTTGGAATAACTTCTGCAGTATGGGACTAAACTCTTCTTTGATGGTTTGGTAGAATTCTAGTGTGAAGCCATCTGGACCAGGGCATTTTTTTGTTGGGAGATTTTTTATTGTTTCTTTGATCTGAATGCTTGAAATTGGTCTGTTCAGGAGAGCTATTTCATCTGGGCTAAGTCTAGGGAGAGAGTGTGATTCCAAATATTGATCCATTTCCTTCACATTGTCAAATTTCTGGGCATAAAGTTTCTGGTAGTATTCAGAGATAATCTCTTGTATCTCTGTGACATCTGTTGTTATTTCTCCTTTATCATTTCTGATTGAGGTTACTAGAGATTTTACTTTTCTATTTCTAGTTAGTATGGCCAAAGGTTTATCAATTTTATTTATTTTTCAAAAAACTAACTCCTTGTTTCATTAATTTTCTGAATGATTCTTTTGTTTTTAATTTCATTAATCTCTGATTTAATTTTGGATATTTCTTTTCTTTTGCTGGGTTTAGGCCTAGATTGTTCTTCTTTTTCCAATTCCTTAAGATGGTTTGTGAGTTTGTTGATGTGCTTTGTTTCTGTTTTTCTGATATAGGCCTTTAAAGTGATAAATTTTCCTTTTATGACTGCTTTTGTTGTATCCCACAGGTTTTGATAGGTTATGTCTTCATTGTTGTTATCCTCAAGGAAGTTACTGATTTCCTATTTGATTTCTTCCTGCACCCAACTGTCATTCAGCATATGGTTATTTAATTTACATGCCTTTGTGTGGGGTTGGATGTTTTTGTTAGAGTTGAATTCCACTTTTAATGCCTTGTGGTCTGAGAAGATACAAGGTAAATTTCAGTGCTTTCGATTCTGTTGAGGTTTGTTTTGTGTCCTAGGATATGATCAATTTTGGAGAATGTTCCATGGACCAGTGAGAAGAATGTATATTCTTTAGCATTGGGATGGAGTGTTCTATATGCATCTAACAAGCACAGTTGTTCGAGGGT